>CAJRSG010001621.1:0-12114 GCA_907169655.1 Acomys percivali | reverse complement strand
TCGCCCACCAGAGCCCCGCCCCTTCTCCCACCAGGGCTCCTCCCCTTTCTCCTTCCTAGTCTCTCCCCTTCCTCTTCTCCCTTCTGCCTTTCCCTTCTCTCCTCTTCACCCCCCACCTTTGGTCCCTTTCCATCTCCTCTCTCCTTCCCCCTCTTCCTCGTCCCCCCTTCCTTGCTTTTTCTCCTCCCTCCTCCAACTCCCCTCCCCTTACTTCCTCCCCCTCTTCTTTCTATTTTTATCTCTGCCCCCTTCCTTCATCTGCCTGCTCCTCTTCCTCTCCACCGCTTTCTGCTTTCCCTTCTTTCTTCTTCATCAGCCGACCACACTGAACCCGTGCTAGAGCTCGAGATAAACAGCCAAGCTCACATGGGGTCAGGCGGATGACAACTTCAGCCTGGTACTGATGGGGTGACGGGGGCAGGATGGAGTCCAGGGAGGCACTGGGGGATGGTTTGTTTTGTTCTGTTTTCTTTCTTTCTTTCTTTCTTTCTTTCTTTCTTTCTTTCTTTCTTTCTTTCTTTCTTTCTTCCTTTCTTTCTTTCTTTCTTTCTTTCTTTCTTTTTAAGATTTATTCTCTCCCTCCCTCCCTCCCTCCCTGCCCTCTCTCTTTGTGAGTGTGTACGTGCATGCATGCCTGTGTGTCCGTGTGCCCACGTGTGTGCAAGCGCATGCACACACATGCATGGGGGGGTGGCCAGTAGAGGGCAGTGAATCTTCTTGAGCTGGAGTTAGAGGCATCTGTGGGCTGGCCATCAGGGCTGCCGGGAATGGAACCCAGCTCCTCTGCTCTCAACTGCTCTCCTCTCTCCATCATACCCCATCTTTTGTTGAAAAAGGACCACAAGCCTGGAACTCACTGTGGAGTCCATGCTACTTTGAATTCATGGCAATCCCCCTGCCTTAGCTTTCTTAGTGCTGAGATCACAGGTGTGAGCTACCGTGCCTGGCTGCTTTCTAGATTCCTGTGGTGGGGACTCTGGTGTTCCAAGCGAGAGGAAAGCAAGAGGAGAGGAAATAAAAATCTACTCTTCCTTCCCATGGAAAGTCAAGGAGTCTCAAAAGGACTTACTTTGGCAGTCGGAAATGTCATTTGTATTTACATCACTAGTCTCAATCCTGATCTTGTCCTCCACAATCTTCCTGAGGTTTCTAAACAGCGTCATATACTCTGGGGTGTAGTTTGCCTCTAGAACGACCTGGCTTTCCACCACGATGCTGCCATTGCTGCAAGCAGAGGAAACGTCAGTGTTCCCTCCCTCTGTATCACCCACACCCAGCGCTGAAGAGGAAAGCAGCAAGAAGGCAGACAGGGAGGTAAGCAACAGTGTGAGGCTGGCTCGGAAAGAAGAGGATCCCTGTGGGGTGTGAGGATGCATGCCTGGAGTCCCAGCACTTGGAAGGCTGAGGCAGGAGGATCATAGGTTCGTGGCCAATGTGGGTTACATAGTGAGACCTTGTTTCAAACATCTAAAGAAATGAAGGGAGGAAGGCAGGAAGGAAGGAAGAGAGGAAAGAAGAAAGGAAGAGACGAGGGAAAGGAAGGAAAAGAAAAGGAAAAAAAATGAGGGCCTCTACTCTTGGGCAGCTAACAATTTCTAAGAAGCCAGTTGAGCAAGACAATTCAAGACAGTAAGTCTTTTGTGTTTGTCACAAAAGCTAAAGAATGAAACTTATCTTTTAAAAATGGAGGCTTGGATCAGTGAGACGGCTCTGTGGGTAAAGGCCGTTGCAGCCAAGCCTCAGGGCCTGAGTTCAATTCCGGATCCACACGGTAGAAGGGGAGATACAGCTCCTGCCAATTATTCTGTGACCTCCATGCTTCAATAGGTGTGCACACACAACACACACAATAGTGTAATAAAAATAAACATAGTGGCTCTTGGGTGAAGATGTGTCACTGGGAATGGAAAATGGTGGAAAACAGAATGGCGGCGCCTCAAGAAATGTTAAAAAAAAAAAAGTCTGAATGTGGTGGTTAATGTCCATAACCCCTGTGCTTGGAGGAAGAAAAAGGAGAAGAGGAAGAGGAAGAAGGGGAGGAGGGAGAGAGGATTAAAAGAGGAGATGAGGAAGAAGAAATAGTGAGTTCCTATTAAAAGAGGGGGCTCTAGCCTTGAACCCCTTCACTAAGAGGTCAGGGATGCTGCTGAGGGCAACGATTCTGAGACAGGGGGAGTTGTCTGTCATGGTCACCGGCAGGAAAAGCCAGCAGTTTCCTTATCCTCTTCATCATCCTCATCCATGCCACACCAGCAACTCAGAACCTGTCTTAGCCCTGCCTACCTCCTCTTTCTCCCAACCTCTCCCCCCCAACACACACACACTTCTTTCTAGCCACAAGTCCCCATTGTCTTATAGGGAGATCTTATCCTTTCCCACAGGACCCCTTTTCTCTCTGGTCAGTGACACAGACACCTCCAATGTAGATTTTTGCCTATCTGTTTTCTACCCTGCAACCAGATTCAGCTAATCAGACACTGTCCCTTGCAGACCAACTACTGGTATGGACAGCCTCACTGACTGGCACGAGTTCTTTTTCTAACCTACTCTGCCACTATTATGTGCACTTCCGAGCTTCTGGAATTCATCCTCCATGACTCCCCCCCCCCCCCAGCCTCTACCCCCTCCCCCCTCCCCCACTGCCACCACCACCGCCTCTCTGGTTTCAGAAGTCACACACCGGACAACGACCACCACGCTGGGATTTCTCTCAATGCTTCCCCTACTGTAATTTTTTTCTCAACCTATTTATTCCCTTCCTATTTCATTCTGAACCTTGCTTCTTAAACTTTAGTTGGCACACTCTCCCAGGAAGAATTCTTTCCACCTATCCACACTTGCTTCTGGGATCTTTTCTTATAACACACTACAGGTTTTTTTGTTTGTTTGTTTGTTTGTTGCATCATAGCTCTTATCAATCTTGGTGGCCCCTATGTGCTGTCATTTTGTACTTCAAGAATAGTGGGCTACTGTGTTCCAAATGTCTAACACAATTTGTTTGTTTTGTTTTATTTTGCTGAGGTAGGCTTTCTTTATAGCCCAGGTTGGCCTGGAACCCACTGGGTAGCTCAGGCTAGCCTGGAACTCACTGTGTAGCCCAGCCTAGTCTTCAACTTCTGGTCTTCCTGTCCTAAGTTTCCAAGCACTAGTATGACAAGTGTGTGATGCCCAGCTGGGGTTGGCTTGTAATGAAAATTTGAATGAATATAAGTGAATGAGTAGATGATTGAATGAGCTAATGACCACGAACAAACATGATGAATAACGAAAAGTGGATAACAGTAAATAATGAACAACCGAATAGATGAAACAAATTATGAGTGAATATATGCAGAGTGAATAGCTATCGTGAGTAGATGAACAGTGATGATAGAACCTAACTGAACAACTGCCTGGGTAACCGTAATGAATAAATGAATGAGCAAACGAGGAAGGAAGGAATGAGCCAACGAGAAATGAATTAATGTGTAACCATGATGATAAAAAAAAAAAATGAATCACTGATGAGTTTGTGAGTGCATGACAAGTTTTGTAAATGAGTGAACAAATTATGAATGAATAACCATGAGGAACAAGTGATGACTGAGTCAGGACTCTCAGGTGTTGCTAGGCAGATGCTGATAGCCTAACCTCAGGGAAGGAGGAAGCAGTAGGGAAAGGAAGAGGGACCCCCGCCCCGCCCCCCAACACTCACAGTAGTTCTTTAATGAACACTTTTGTGTACTGGGGAAGGTCATCACCCTTGAAAACGTTATTCATCTGAAAAACAAAGAGAGACGATACAGAGTTGAAGAATGGCCCATCTCTGGACAGTTCCAGGCTGGTGTCGATGGAGCCCATAGGAAAGAGAAAGGAAAGGGGCAGGTAGCATCCTCTGGTTTCATCTCAGCAGGTAGGGCTCAAGGGTAGATGCTCAGATGCTCTGAGACTCTGTCTCAGAAGATGAGAAGCTGGGATAAGGACTCTTATGGCTCCTACCCGGTTCAGGAAGAGATTTGTGAAGTTCCTGTAGGCCTCCGAGGATTCGTTCTTCAGGTCAGCTGTGAAGTTCCGGTAAATCACTTTTACTGTCATGGCCAGTGTAGCATTAATGACATCCGGGAAATCTAGGGAGCCGGCAACATGGTGCATGAGATACCAACCCTTCAGACCTGCGGGAATGCCTGTACGGTGGGTAAACTTTCCCTTCTGTTGGTATCATGGAGGCGAAGGAAGTGAGTACGAAAGGGGATAGAAACTCAAGGGTCAGCTGAGGATGGCTGAGATGTGTGTGTGTGTGTGTGTGTGTGTGTGTGTGTGTGTGTGTTCATGTGTGCACATGTGTGTACGGAGGCCAGACAACCAGTTGTGTATCTTTCTCTATTTCTCTCTCTGTGTCACTGGATGTGGAACTCACCAATTTGGCTAGACTGGCTGGCTGACAAGCAATCCTGAGGGATCTGTGTGTCTCCTCATCAGGGCTGATGCACAGCACTATGCCCAGAGTTTTGCGTGGGCTCTGGGGAATCCAAACCCAGGTCTCCACATTTGCACTGTGAATACTTTATTAATGGAACTATCTCCCCAGCCCCCAGCTCTTGATATGGCAGAGAGCTAATGGCCAGATGGAGACCCAGGAAATTAGGTGGAAGGCATCATAAAGGATTAGGATGGAAACCTTCCATCAGAGAGGGAAGAGAGACAGAGAGGATAGCCCTGAAGTTAAAGGCAGGAGGACCAGAAAAGGAATTACGTCCTCTCCATGTCGTGAAGCCATGGTGAGTTAATCGTTCCAACATGGCCATGTCACTGTAAGTGTCCAGGGGCCCAGGGAGGGCTGCAGGTCTGAGAGGAGCCATTACCTACTAGGAAGTAGTACAGGATGGAGTCGCAGAGCTGACCAGTGTAGCCTGAGTGGCATTCACACTGTCTTCCATTCCACTCTCCATTCTTGCAGTCCTCTGGGAAGTGACAGAATTCAAAGAGATCATTGAGACAAAAACACTTGCTCCTATCCAGGTGCCACCATAGCCCTGCACTCAGCAAGGGCCATGAGACCAGATGACTGTATGACATTCAAGAACTTTACACCCCCACCTCATTCCAAGGAACTAGAGGAGAAAGCATGAAACAGAAAGGTGTTTGAGGATAGAGGAAACACAAGAGAAGAAAGGGGGAAGAAGAAAGGAACCCTATGAATCAAAAATAAAAATAAAACAAACAAAAAACAAAAACAAAAAGCCAAAGCATGCTGGGCATGGTGACCTACACTTATAATCACAGCACTCAAGAAGCTGAGACAGAAAAAAAGAAAAGAAAAATTTTAAATGAAGCTGAGACAGACGGATTCCAAAATAGAACCTAGCCTGAGCATAGTGAGAGGCTGTTCCAGTACCCACAACCCTATGCCAAAGATGACGCATATCAATGTGGGAAATACACACCAATAGCTGTATAGGTCAGAAAACATGCAACATGACCCCCACAAAGGAAAAGATGATTGAGAACCAAGATCTAAGGGAAAAACACAGAGTCAATTACATGAACTTACTTGGTGGCAAAAAGCTAGGCTGCGTCCTCATGGAAGTAGGGTATAGGCTGGTGAATGGAGGACGGACAGTAGAGCTGCTTCTGAGCACAGAGGTGGTGCTGTAAGGGGAGGGATGGTAGGTGGAAGGGGGAGGTGAAGAGCTAGAATGTTTTGTCTGGGATGAAGAAGAATCAGAGACTGGCAAAGATGACAAATCAGAAGTTGAAGAAGTCAGGGAAGTATGAGCTGTGGTCCCAGGGGAATCTAGTGAAGTTGGGGAATGGGGTGAACTTTGGCTGCTGGAAAAACTGGGGGATAAAGAAGACAAGAGTGAGGTTGGGGAGGTGTCGGATGATACTGTTGATGATGGTGTCCTTGAAGAGGATGAAAGGTCTTCCGGTAGTGAAGTAGTTGAGGATGGTTCTGAGGACGGTGTACTAGAAAATGTTGATTCATCAGGAATGATGGTGGATTGAGAACTCTTGGCAGGGTGACTTGTGCCCATTGAAATCCCACTACTTGGGAAGGTTGTAGATTCCTGAGTGAAGACTGTTGGGGAAGTCCCAGTTGCTTGAGGTGCTTGTGTTGAAGTCGGGCTGCTTGGAGAGATTGTAGATGCCTCAGTCAAGGTTGAGGTGTAAGTGATCTGAGGAGGTACAGCAGATTCCATTGAAATTGCTGTGCTCTGGGAGGTTGCAGCTTCCAGGGTGAAGATGGTTGGTTGGACAGTCTCACCAGGTTGAGTTCCATGTGTTGAAATCAGGCTGCCTGGGGATGTTGATGCCTCAGATTGAGATGCAGTGTGAGTGATCTCAGGAGCTACAGCTGTTTCTGTAGAAATTGACACTGTTGCAAAGGTTGGAGATCCCTGAGTGAAGACTGTTTGGGATGTCCCTGTTGTTTGAGTTGCTTGTGTTGAAAAGGAGCTACTTAGGGAGGTTGTAGATGCCTCAGTCACAGCTAAAGTGTAGGGAGTGTCAGGAGAGACAGTTGTTTCTGTGGAAACTGAGATCCTTGGCAAGGTTGTAGATCCCCAAGTGAAGATTTGAGATGTCTCTGTTGCGCGCGTTGCTTGAGTTGAAATAGGGGTGCTTGAGGAAGGTGTAGAGGCCTCACTCACAGCTGAGGTGTAGGGGGTCTCAGGTGCTATAGCTGTTTCTGTGGACCGTGAGCTGGGTGGAAAGGTTGTAGATTCCAGAGTAACGAGAGTTTGGGAAGTCTCCATTGCTTGACTGGTTTGTGGTGAAATAGGGCTGCTTGAGAAGGTTGTAGATGTCTCTGTCAGGATCATACTGTGTGAAGTGTCAGAAGGCACAGCTGTTTCTGTGGAAAATGTCCTGCTTGCATAGGTTGTAGATTCCTGTGTGAAGATTGTTGCTTGGGTGGGCTCAGTAGGTTGAGTTGAATGTGTTGAAATTGTGTTTCCAGAGGAGTGTGTTGGCACTTGAGTGGAGCCTGCTGTTTGGACACTTTCAGTGTGTTGAGTTCCATGTGTTGAATTCAGACTTCTTGGGGAGGTTGTAGATGCCTCAGTCAGGGCTGTTGTGTGTGAGGTGTCAGTAGGTAGAGTTGTTTCTGTGGAGATTGTCCTGCTTGGGTAGGTTGTAGATTCCTGAGTGAGGGCTATTGTTTGAGAATCCACAGTTGGCTGAGTCACAAGTGTGGATATTTGGCTGCTTGGGCTGGTCATAGATTCCTCAGTCAGGGCTGTGCTAAAGGAGGTGTTATGAGGTCCAGTGGTTTCTGCTGAAAATGAGCTACTTGGGATGGTTGTAGATTCCTGAGTGAAGACTGTTGCTTGAGGGGTCTCAGTGGGTTGAGTTGAATGTGTTGAAATCGGGCTTCCTGGGGAAGTTGTAGTTGCCTCAGGTTGAGATGTTGTGTGTGTGATCTCAGAAGGTACAGCTGTTTCTGTGTAAAATGACTGTGTTTGGAAAGTTGTAGATTCCTGAGTGAAGAGTGTTGGTGATGTCTCATCTGGTCGAGTGGCTTGTGTTGAAACCACAATACTTGGGGAGGTTGTAGGTGTTTCAGTCAAGGCTGATGTATGGGTGACATCAGGAGGGACAACAGCTGAAGGTGAAATTGGGGTGCTTTGTGAGGTTGCAGTTTCTCCAGTGAATATTGCAGTTTGGACTATCTCAGTAGGTTGAGTTCCATGTGTTGAGACTGGGCTGCCTGGGGATGTCGTTGATCCCACAGACTGAGATGTGGAGTCCGTGATCTCAGGAGCTACTGCAGGTTCTGTGGTACTTAGGCTGATTGGGAAGCTTGAAGATGCCTGAGTGAAGACTGTTCTGGGAGTCTCTGTTGTTTGAGTTGCTTGTGTGGAAATAAGGGTACTTGGTGAAGCTGTAGATGCCGCAGTCACAGCTGAGGTGTAGGAAGTGTCAGGAGAGACAACTGTTTCTGTGGAAATTGAGCTTGTAGGGAAGGTTGTAGATTCCTGAGAGAAGACTGTTTGGGATGTCTGTGTTGTTTGAGTTGCTTCTGTTGGAAATGGCCTTCCAGGGGAGGTTGTAGGTGTCTCAGTCAAGGCTGAGGTGTGGGTGACATCAGGAAGTACAGCAGCTGAAGGGGGTATTGGGGTGGTTTGTGAAGTTGCAGTATCCCCAGGGAATATTGTAGTTGGGAGTGTGTCAGTGGATTGAGTTTCGTGTGTTGAAATGTGACTGCCTGTAGATGTTGTAGATGATTCCTGTTGAAATGTGGTGTGGGTGATGTCAGGATTTGGAGCAGTCTGTGTGGAAACTGAGCTTGTTGGGAAGGTTGTAGATTCCCAAGAGAACACTGCTTTGGATATCTCTGTTGCTTGAGTTTCTTCTGTTGAAATCAAGATGATGGGCAAGGTTGTAGATCTGTCAGTCAGAGCTGTAGAAAGCAAGGTGCCAGATGTTACATCTGTTTCTGTGGAAAGTGAGCTTGTAGGGAAGGTCGTAGATTCCTGAGTGAACACTGTTGTTTGAGACTTCTCTGTTGGTTGACTGACAAGTGTGGACATATAGCTGCTTGACCAGGTCTTAGATTCCTCAGTCAGGGCTGTGGTGAAGGATGTGTTATGAGGTGCAGTGATTTCTGCTGCAATTGAGCTGCTTGGGATCATTGTAGACTCCTGAGTGAAGACTGTTGTTTGAGGGATCTCAGTGCGTTGAGTTGAATGCGCTGAAATCGGGTTTCCTTGTGAGGTTGTAGATGCCTCAGGTTGAGATGTTGTGTGTGTGATCTCAGAAGGTACAGCTGTTTCTGTTGAAAATGACCACTTTTGGAAAGTTGTAGTTTCTTGAGTGAAGAGCATTGGTGATGTCTCATCTGGTTGAGTGGCTTGTTTTGAAATCACAATACTTGGGGAGGTTGTAGGTGTCCCAGTCAAGGCTGAGGTGTGGGTGATATCAGGAGGGATAGTAGCTGAAGGTGACATTGGTGTACTTCGTGAGGTTGCAGTTTCCCCAGGGAATATTGTAGTTTGGACTATCTCAGTGGGTTGAGTTTCATGTGTTGAAATCGGGCTGCTAGGGTATGAGGTAGGTGTCTCAGTTAGGGCTGTGGAGAGCAAGGTATCAGGCAGTACAGATGTTTCTGTGGAAATTGACTGTGTGGGGAAAGTTGTAGATCCCTGAGAGAAGACTGTTTGAGTTGTCTCTGTTGCCAGAGTTGCTTGTGCTGAAATCGGGGTTTGGGGGGAAGGCATAGAGGCCTTATTCCCAGCTGAAGTGTAGGAGGTCTCAGGAGGTACAGCTGTTTCTGTGGACATTGAGCTGGATGGGAAGGTTGTTAATCCTGGAGTGAACAGTGTTTCGGATGTATCTGGTAGAGGAGTGTCTTGTGTTGAAATCGTGATGCTTGAGGAGGTTGTAGATACATCAGGTAAAGCTGTGGAGGACGAGGTGTCAGGAGGAACAGCTGTCTCTGTGGATGTTGAACTTGTAGGGATGGTCGTGGATTCCTGAGTTAAGACTGTTGCTTGTGAGCTCTCTGTAGGTTGAGTTGAATGTGTTGAAATCTGGCTTCCTGGGAAGGCTGTAGAGGCTTTGGGGAAGGTGGCAGTGTGAGTGATCTCTGGAGTTACAGCACTTGCTGTTGAAACTGGTGTGCTTTGGGAGGTTGCAGTACCCTGACTGAAGATTGTTGTCTGGGATGACTCAGTGGGTTGAGTTCCATGTGTTGAAATGTTACTGCCTGCAGATGCTATAGATGATTCCTGTTGAGATGTGGTGTGGGTGATCTCTGGATTTCGTGCTGTTTGTGTGACCATCGAGCTTGTTGGGAAGATTGTAGATCCCCAAGAGAACACTGTTTGTGATGTCTCTGTTGCTTGACTTTCTGGTGTTGAAGTTGAGATGATAGGTGAGGCTGTAGTTCTGTCAGTCAGAGCTGTAGAGAGCAAAGTTTCAGGAGTTATAGATGTTTCTGTGGAAAGTGAGCTTGTAGGGAAGGTGGTAGATTCCTGAGTGAAGACTGTTGCTTGAGGGGTCTCAGTGCGTTGATTTGAATGTGTTGAAATCGGGCTTCCTGGTGAGGCTGTAGATGCCTCAGGTTGAAATGTTGTGTGTATGCTCTCAGGAGGTACAGATGTTTCTGTGGAAAATGGCCATGTTTGGAAAGTTGTAGATTCCTGAGTGAAGAGCGTTGGTGATGTTTCATCTGGTTGAGTGGCTTGTGTTGAAATCACAATATTTGGGGAGGTTGTAGGTGTCTCAGTCAAGGCTGACATATGGGTGGCATCAGGAGGGACAGCAGCTGATGGTGAAACTGGGGTGCTTTGTGAGGTTGAAGTTTCCCCAGTGAATATTGGAGTTTGGACTATCTCAGTGGGTTGAGTTCCATGAATTGGAACTGAGCTGCCTGGAGATGTTGATCCCACAGACTGAGATGTGGAGTCCGTGATCTCAGGAGCTACTGCAGGTTCTGTGGTACTTAGGCTGGTTGGGAAGCTTGTAGATTCCTGAGTGAAGACTGTTTGAGATGTCTCTGTTGTTTGAGTTGCTTGTGTGGAAACAGGGTTACTTGGGGAGGTTGTAGATGCTTCAGTCACAACGGAAGTATAAGAAGTTTTGGAAGGGACAAGTGTTTCTGCAGATGTAGATCTCCTTGGCATGGTTGTTGGTCCCTGAGAGAAGACTGTTTGGCGATTCTCTGTTGTTTGGGTTTCTTGTGTGGCAATTGGGCTATTTGGTGAGGCTGTAGATGCCTCAGTCACAGCTGAGGCATAGGAAGTGTCAGGAGAGACAACTGAGCTTTTAGGGAAGGTTGTAAACTTCTGAGTGAAGACTGTTTGGGATGTCTGTGTTGTTTGAGTTGCTTCTGTTGGAATTGGACTTCTTGGGGAGGTTGTAGGTGTGTCACTCAAGGTTGAGGTGTAGGTAACATCAGGAGGTATGGCAGCTGAAGGGAAAATTGGGGTGCTTTGTGAGGTTTCAGTATCCCCATGGAATACTGTAGTTTGGACTTTGTTAGTGGGTTGAGTTTCCTGTGTTGAAATCTGGCTGCTAGGGTATGAGGTAGCTGTCTCAGTCAGGGCTGTGGAGAGCAAAGTCTCAGGCAGTACAGATGTTTCTGTGAAAATTGACTGTGTGGGGAAAGTTGTAGGTCCCTGAGAGAAGACTGTTTGAGATGTTTCTGTTGCCTGAGTTGCTTGTACTGAAATCAGGGTTTGGGGGGAAGGTGTAGAGACCTCATTCCCAGCTGAAGTGTAGGAGGTCGCGGGAGCTACAGCTGTTTCAGTGGACCTTGAGCTGGATGGGAAGGTTGTTGATCCTGGAGTGAACAGCGTTTGGGATGTATCAAGTACAGGAGTCCCCTGTGTTGAAATTGTGATGCTTGGGGAGGTTGTAGATACATCAGGTAAGGCTGTGGAAAGGGAGGTGTGAGGAAGAACAGCTGTTTCTGTGGAAATTGAACTTGTAGGGAAGGTCATGGATTCCTGAGTGAAGACTGTTGTTTGTTTGGTCTCCATAAGTTGAGATAAATGTGTTGAAATCTGGCTGCCTGCAGATGTTATAGATGATTCCTGTTGAGATGTGGTATGGGTGATCTCTGGATTTAGAGCTGTCTGTGTGGACATTGAGCTTGTTGAGATGGTTGTAGATCCCTGAGAGAACACTGTTTGGGATGTCTCTGTTGCTTGACTTTCTGGAGTTGAAGCTGAGATGATGGGCAAAGTTGTAGATCGGTCAGTCAGAGCTGTTGAGAGCAAGGTTTCAGAAGTTATAGCTGTTTCTGTGGAAAGTGAGCTTGTAGGGAAGGTGGTAGATTTCTGAATGAGGGCAGTTGTTTGAGAATTCTCAGTTGGTTGATTGACAAGAGTGGACATAAGGCTGCTTGTCCAGGTCTTAGATTCCTCAGTCAGGGCTGTGGTGAAGGAGGTGTCATGATGTCCAGTGGTTTCTGCTGAAAGTGAGCTGCTTGGGATCATTGTAGATTCCTGAGTGAAGACTGTTGCTTGAGGGGTCTCAGTGGGTTGAGTTGAATGTTTTGAAATCAGGCTTTCTTGTGAGGTTGTAGATGTCTCAGGTTGAGATGCTGTGTGTATGCTCTCAGGAGGTACAGCTGTTTCTGTGGAAATTGACCATGTTTGGAAAGTTGCAGTTCCTTGAGTGAAGAGCCTT
>CAJRSG010001618.1:6962-22445 GCA_907169655.1 Acomys percivali | reverse complement strand
AGATATATTGGGCCAGAAGGCTGAAGAAAATGCTCCAACATTATAGAGAGTTTGAGGTGACTATTCACATAGAAAACTGCCTCTGTCATCTTTTGATTTGGAAAGCTACTAACCTGTACTCCTGGCATACTCAGAAAAATCAAGTTTATTCCTCCTCAAGTCTCTGAGGGAATTGAAGACCAGGTGGCTTAGTTTTACAATGAAACTTAGTTGTTTAGGGGTTAAAATGTTTTTAGATCTAGATACGTGTTCTAAGTTGATAATGACAATATGTGATGGAGATTCATTTACATTCAGAAATTGAGATGCACCAATATAGGAAAGATGTCTTCTTCAAGGTTGTCAAATACAAATAGCCAAAACCCCCTAGACTGTAACATCTATGTAATTTCTGATTGTGTCACGGTTCTTCTTGCCATAGGTAATCTATTGTATATATATGTAATAATATAAATGTGTATGTACCAAAATATAATAATTTTAAAAATCAAACAAATACACAAACAACAACAACAAAAAACAATAGCCTTCTCCTGGTCCTCTAACCTCGAGAATGCTGCCCTCTGTTCTTGATCTAAAAACTGGTTCAGCTGCTCAAACTCAGAAGTCAGTTTCCCCCTCTGTGCTTCTATCTTCTCACTCAGGGCCAAGGTTCTTTGTTCTGAACGCTGATTGACTCTTCAGCTTCTTTCATTTGAGACTTCAGGAGCTTGATGAAGGCCTGAAGCTTCTCCCTGTGGTGAGATGCAGCCTGTGCAATGGGTGTCACCTGTATCAAAGAGTTTAATTTGGTTTATGGTTCCAGAGGAGCATCGGATCAGCATCCAAGAGGCAGGTCAATAACTACCAGATGTGGCAACTAAAGCAGTAAGTTTAAAGCTAACGCCTTAAAAGTGAAGCACAGCTTGTGTTTTTAAAAAAAATTTTATATCACCATTTTTTGTTGTAACTATAGAAATCAGATTGTGTCAATGTATATAGTAATTCTTCACAATCCTGCTGAATATCCTGAATTTTTTTCTGATTTGAATGTAGGTTTGAAACCAGCTTTCCTATTATTAATTTTGGGAGTTTCTTTGGGTGTCTTGAGTTTGTGCTGCAAATTGACGATGCCTGACATTGATTCATCATGTTCACAAGGACCCACTGGATGTCTCATCATTTATTTTGTTTTTTCATTTTTTTTTTGCTAATATATGAAACACTTAGTTTATTCCACAAAAAGTATTTTAGAGCTACACAAGTGGCTCATCACATTCTGTTCTTGAGGAGGTCCCATGTTCAGCTCCCAACACCCATGTCAGGAGGCTCATTACTCCTTTCACGTCCAGATCGATGGGATCTGATCCCTATTATCGTAGGTTTCACCTGTGTACACTTGGAAGATATTCTCTCATGCACACAAACACATAAAAATTAGAATTTTTCCAGAAGTTCTTATGGCTTGTAAAGCAGTATGAGTAAAATACATTAGAATCTAGTATTTCTTTTTTAAAAGACCATTGTAGGCTCATTTTTTAACAATTATATTTTATTATGAACTTATTAAATGAGAATATCTTCCTTATACCCCGACTAGCCTAAATAAGAAAAAAAAAAAAGATTAAGGAAAACAGGGATGAAACCTAGGTGCTAGTTCGTAAAAATGATGCTTCTGGAGTAGTCAGCAGGATTTCAGCAGACCAGGATTTCCATCAAAGTTGCTGCTGGAACCTGGAGCACCTGCAACCCCCGTGCCCCAGCCAGAGCCCAAAGCCTTGAAGCCTTCCCTGGAGTGGTTCTCTCTAGGAGCATCTCAAAGTGCAGTGATGAACAGCCAAACAATACCAAGTCACAAATAAGGTCAGCCTCTTCTTTTGGGCAAATATATACATATACCCTCTCAGAGTCTGTTCAAGGATGTATTTCAGATGGCAACAACCAAGCTCCTCCACGAAGTGGTTCGATTTCTAAGTGGACAAACATCACCTGCTCTCTCACAAGTCTCTTCTTATCCCATACTTGGGATCAAACGAATACATATTTATCTCTCCTACACCTCCTCTTTCTATTAAATATAGTAAACTATATACAATAATAGTTATGAGAATTATCCAATAAAAGTTACATTTACATGGACCAGTTCATTTGTATTTGACAATCTTTGAGAATTTATTTCACTATCCTATCCTATGGAGTCTTATCATAGTGTCCAAAGTTTTTTTTAAATCTTTTTTAAAGAAATTACATTTATCAACCTATAAACGTGTTTTTAATTCTTAAACTAAAGCTTATAGTAACACTGTGGCTATCTAGCCTTTAAGCCCATCTGAGACCCCAGAAGGAAATACTACCTAAGATTTAGGAAGTGCAGGCAAGCAACTTCTAAAAGTATAGACAGGACAGAGAGAGATGACTGCCTGGACTGTCACATGTTCCTCTCCGTTGTCAGGGCATCCAGTCTTCAGCCCGCGGTCCCAAAACCATCTGACAGATTGTTGTGTGGAATTGCTGGTCTGCTGAGCTCCTGCTGACTATGCCAGCAGAATCGTTCCTGGGCAATGATACCCGGAAGGGTTTCATTCTTGTTTTCTTTAATCTCCTTTTCCTGTTTAGGTTAGTTGGGTTATAAGGGAGGTATGCTCATTTAATGAGTTCATAATAAAGTATAATTGTTAAGAAAATTGAGTCTCCTCTCACTCTTGGATAAATGACTCCAAATGGGAGTGATTTTAATTCTTTCCTCAATGCAAGGGTGATGTAGTACTGGAGACTGTGAGTTAGTCCCTGATGTGTTTAATGCACAAATAGGTTCTCGATTGTTGTTTTGTTAAAATTACATGGTATCAAGCTGCCTTATAAATATTTATGCCTATCTGCACTTTGGGGCAAGTATTATTCCTAATCAGAGATGCTGCTTTTTGCAGTGGGCTGTGGTGAGTGCACAGACTCACAGCTGAACAAAGTGTAGGAAACAAATACCTGTGAAGTGCTCAGACCTCAGCAGGATATCTGTTTTATGCCCTTCAAGGCTCAGGGAGTGCTTTATAAGAGGGAGGCAGATGTTGTAGGTGATGTCTGTGAAATAAGCTCTACAATGCATTTACCACACTCGTGGATTTCCTACAGCTATGATACCTGTGCAAGACCTCCCTAAAAACTAGACCATAACAATTTCATCATGCACAGGGAGGGACTCATAAGGCACCAAGCCTCAGTGAGAGACTTTGCGTAGTTAATGTGTGATGTGGAGTGGGTATCATAAAATTAAAGAAAATAAAATGTAGTTAAGCAACCACATTTTAATTTTGTGTATGTTAATTACAATATGAAAGTTTGCATGCTGTCTTTACATATGCTTGAGCAATTTGGTTATGTAAATCTCAACAGGCTGGTTTGTGACTTTTAAGATCTGCTAAAATGTACTGATGCCTGTCCAAAGTAAACAGAAGTTCTCAAAACTCCAAAGGCAGTCTCAGAGATCCAGAAATGTGCTCCACCTGGACTTTAGGAGGATTTCTGGAGGTTAGATAAAAGCCAGCCTTCCTCAGGACCTATAAAGCTGGTTCCCCTCCACCCAAAGTAGCCACTTCTCTTGTCACTGGCAACAGTATAACATGGCTACCAGCTACCCCTTAGCTTTCCAAAGCACATGCTGACCTCCAGGATCCCTCAGTACCACAAGCACCCGCTACACTTTTTAAAGTCCTTGCTAAAATCCTAGGTCTTTTCATCCCTTCAAACGCCTTGCTTATACCTTTTCTCACACACCCACTCTTCTTTATAAACATATCTCTTCATCTTTGTCTCTATCAATAAGTCTCCCTCTGCTTTTTCTGCTCCTCCCCCCCACCCCATCCCCCATATCCACCTCTGTCACTGCCTCTCTCTGAACTCTTTCTGCTTGTATCGTGGCCACATCCAGCCTGCTGGTTATGTCCTGCCAACTTCTCACTCTGCTCTGCTATGGACACAGGAGATGCCTCTGTTTGTTCTTATACTATAATCAAATCTTTATCCTTAATCCTACCTCCGACCATAATGTCATAAGTTTAAATTATTCTAAGAAGCAGCTTA
Organism: Acomys percivali; assembly: GCA_907169655.1. Lineage (NCBI taxonomy): Eukaryota > Metazoa > Chordata > Mammalia > Rodentia > Muridae > Acomys > Acomys percivali. The sequence continues at coordinate 18,389 of CAJRSG010001618.1, read as the reverse complement.
TAATTGTGTTATAATGAACTTTAATGGAAAAATATTACAAAGTTACAGAATTTACTATATACAGTGCCCTCCTTGAGAGAAATATGTAACTTTGAAATTTCTATATTTATATAATTCTTCGTGACAGTTTACATACGATACAGTCAGCTTCAAGCGATTAGTGATCAGGTGCATCTGCCACTAGAAAGAAAAGCAAGAATTATCAGTAGTGTTACCCAGAGCATCATTGGTGGCATTGTCAGCATCATCAGTGTCATTATCACTGCATCTTATAAGTATCATCAGTATTCTTGTAATGAGAAAGGGTGAGAAGGTGGAGCCTTATTTTATTGCTTTGATTCTCAGAAGCTGCTTCTTTTGGAGTGTTTGTTACCATGGTGATCCTATCCTCAGAAGTCACAGTTCATGGAGACAGAAAAATAGACATTAATATTTAACAGTATTATCTTTCTGCTTAGCCATGTAGAAAACACAAATTTCTCACTGGGATGAAAAATAATTCCCTTATTCAAGAATAGGATAAGATTAAGAACCAGCCATCATTTCTTGGTCAGTTTTGGTGGTCTAAACTGATTTTGTTATTTTATGCCAAGTATTTCCAATAGAGCTGCAAAATGAAAACAATGGTTTCTGGTTCTAGATAATGCCTAAGTAGCCCTATAGAAAGCATGAAATTTATTAATCATAAGTACTAATGCCAAAGGAAATTAGATTTCTGGTACAAAACTCTTCATCTATTTAACCCACCTCTATGGTCTAACTCACCCTGTTCATCCTTTTTGTTACTGGGAGCTCTTTGGTAATTTTCTCCATTCCGCACTTGTCCAATTTGCTTTATCATCCGTGCCACTAAGAACAGGAACACTAAAAGCCATAAGAACAGCACTACGAGGAATAGTTGCATCTGTGGTTCCAGAAGGGGAACGGGTTTAATTTTGATGTCTCTGGTAGTGTCAGTGTAGTCGGATGGATGTGCAGCATCCAAAAGAAACTGATGTTCCTGAGCAGGGTCCAGAGATTCTTCTGCATCATGATCAAGAGCAGATCGCTGATAGGCAGTGAATTGATCACGCTTGGTAACAGAGATACTGGCATCACCTTGTATTGGACTCCCAGGAACATCAGGGACGGGTGTGTCATGGAGCCTTTAAAATATAAACATGCCATAATGGGTGGGTTTGGTCATTTGAGCAACACCGTTGAAGATATAAAGATATATATATATATATCTTCAGCCAATTCTGCATTCATGTAATTTGAAGTCAAGTGGTGTCCTAAAACTTTTGGTTGTTTTTGTGAATGTTAACATCTCAATCTATATTATTGGTGGCTATTGTGAAGGGTGTTGTTTCCTTACTTTCTTTCTCAACCCATTTCTTATTGTATACAGAAGGGCTACTGATTTTTGCTGGATTTGCTTGAATTTTTTGGTCACCTATGTATAGTATCATATCATGTTTGAATAGCAATACTCTGACTTCTTCCTTTCCACTGTGTACCCCCTTGGTCTCCTTTAGTTATTGGTCCAGCTAGGACTTTAAGTTCTATTTTGAAGAGATACAGAGAGAGGAGGCAGCCTTGTCTCTAACCAAGGAAGTGAATGAACAACCTTTATGACAATAAATTTAAGTCTCTGTAGAAAGAAACTGAAGAAGATATCAAAATATGGAAAGATTTCTCATGCTCATACACAGGTAGGATTAACACAGTAAAGATAGCCATCTTACCAAAAGCAATCTACACAGATTCAAGGCAATCCCCATCAATATCCCAACAAAATTCCTGACAAACCTTGAAAGACCAATTCTAAACTTTATATGGAGAACCAACCAACCAAACAAACAAAAAAAGCAAGAATGGAGAAAATAATCCTGTCCTATCAAAGAACTTTTGGAGGTAGCACCCTCCCTGATTTCAAGGTATACTACAGGGCAATAGTAATAAAAACCACAGGGAATTGGCATAGAAACAGATTGTTTGATCAATGGAATCAAATTGAAGAGCCAGAAATAAACCCACACACCTACAGACACTTGATTTCTGATAAACCCAAAACCATATAATGGAGAAAAAGTAAGTATCTTTAAGAAATAGTGCTGGTCTAACTGGGTGTCTTTCATGTAAATGAATGCAAACAAATCCTATTCATCACCCTACAGAAAATCAGGTCCAAGTGGATCAAAGACCTCAACATAAACCAGATACACTAAATCTATTAAAAGAGAAAATGGGGATTAGCCTTCAAGTCATTGACACAGGAGACAGTTTATTGAACACAACCCCAACAGCTCAGGCTCTGAGATTAACAAATTAATAAATGAGACCTCATGAACATGAAGAGCTGTGAGGTGAAGGACACTGTCAGCAAAACAAAATGGCAGACTAAAGACTAGGAAATGATCTTCACCAACCCTACATCTGACAAATGGCTAATATCCAAAATATATAAAGAATTCAAGAATTTTAACACTAGGAAAGGAAATAATCCAAATAAAAATGGAGTACAATGCTAAACTGAGAATTCTCAATAGAAGAATCTCTAATAGGCAAGCAGCGCTTAAAGACATACTCAACATCCTTAGTCATCAGGGAAATACAAATCAAAATAACTCTGAGATTCCATCTTACACTCGTCAGAAACTTGAGTGACAGCACATGCTGTTCAGAAAGCGGAATGCTCCTTGATTGTTGGTGGAGCGCAAACTTGTACAGCCACTTGGCAAATCAATCTGACACTTTCTCAGCAAATTGGGAATAATTCCACCACAAGATCCAGCAATACCACCTTTTGGTATACAATCAAAAGATGCTCCACTGGACCACGAGGACATTTGCTCAGCTATGTTCATAACAGCTTTATTCATAAGAGCCAGAAATGGAAACAACCTGGTTGTCTGTCAACTGAAGAATGGATAAAGAAAATGTGGGACATTTAGACAATGGAATACTCAGCTATTAAAAACACGGTAAACATGAAATATGCAGGCAAATCAATGGAACTACAAAATATTATCCTCACTCACAAAAATGATACCACAATCTGCACATACACAAGAAAGCTAAGGAAAAAAGAGGATCCAAATGCGACTCCTTGAATCTCACCTGAAAGGGAAACAGAATAGACATCGGAGTGAATGAAGAGAGAGTGCAGTGTGGGTAGGAGATGATGTGGAAGGGAAATGAGGGTGGGTGGGGGATTGGGCATGAGAAGTGAGAGGGCTGGAAGAGCGAAAGGAAACCGAGGGGGGTTACCTCTGTGACAAGCTTAAGACCTATGACAGCGTAAGCTCCTGGGAAGATATGGGGGTGACTCTAGCTGAGACTGTTAGCAGTGGGGTACATGGAGACTTATGTGGCCACCTTCTAGTCAGGCAGGACTTCTAGTGGAAGGAGGGGAACACCAACGCACACACAACAAAGTGGAGCAGAAAATGAGGGAAGATCCAACCAATGATTGGCCTAGCCTGAGACCTACCCCATAGGAGAGAGCCAACCCCTGACACTATTAATGATGCTCTGCTATGCTTGCAGGTGGGAGTCTGGCATAGCTGTCTTCTGAGAGGCTCCACCCAACAGTGGATGGAAACAGATGCTGCTATTCACAGCCAAACATTAGGGGGTGCTCAGGGAGCCTAGTGGCAGTGTGGGGAGAAGGATCGAAGGACCCAGGGGGGACAAGAATTCCACAGGAAGACTTCACAGCCAACTAGCCTAGGCCCATGATGGCATACAGAGACTAACTCACCAACCAAAGAGCATGCATGCACTGTATGTAAACATATGTAACCAATGTCTTAATATGGGTCCCCTAGCCAGTGGATCAGGGGCTGTCCCTGACACACACTCTTGTTGCCTGATTCTTCATCACTTCCCTTTATTGGGGTTGGCTTCCTGGCATCAGTGGAAGGGGATGGCTCAGTCCTTATGGGGTGGTTTGATATGGAGATGGGCTTCCCCTTTTCTGGGATGAATGGAAGGGGGATATGGGGTAGATGTTAGGAGGATGCAAACCAAAGTAGAGGAGGGAGCGGGCTATGTTAGGGATGTAAAGTGAGTAAATAAATTTATATAAAAATCCATAAAATAGCCAAATTTCAACTTCAAATTAATAGCCTGTAATTTGTGAGATGCCGTAGTAAGTACTTGCTGCCTACACACAACAACCTGAGGTTAAATTCTCAGCATCGAAAAACAAACAAAACAAAACAAAAAACCCCAAAACAACAAAACCCTGGGCATAGTCGAATGCATTTCTAAACACGGTCCTGTGGGTGGCAGAGACAGGGTATTATTTGGGCTTCCTGCTAGAATAGCTCCAGTTTTAGCCAGAGTCTTTATTTAAGTATGGTGAGTAATTTAGGGAACCATAGAACAAGACATCAATGTCCTCCTCTTGTCTTCATCCCTGCACATAGACATATGCAAAACAGGCAACCTGAGAGAGAGATAGAGATAGATAGATAGATAGATAGATAGATAGATAGATGGATGGATAGAGGGGAGGGGGTCTTCCACACCTGATGATTGCTGTAACTAGTAACTGATGGCTTTGTATTTAGGTGCTCAATGTACATAATGCCCCTACTTCATTCTTCTTCCCACATCTGTAGGGAACCATGGCTGCTTCTCTGTCTATACAACTATTAGGCATTTCATTGAGTGTCATGGTCTCTCCAAAGAAGTTGGTTTGGTAGAGCATGAAATTGACTGTCTCTGAGCATCCATTTGCCAACAACCTCAGAAGCCATCACATTTTTGGTGATTTGAAGCAGCTTTTTGATAGTCTGTCTACAAGTACGTGATGAGACTGACATGACAATTTTTATGCTCATTTCTGTGTAATGCTTAATCTTTATAGTAACTAGAGGGCAAGTAACATTGTGCCCTCAGCTCCACCTTGCCTCACTACAGCCAACAGCTCCAAATATCAGGACTTCTGGTTGGTAAACTTTGGACCAGCCCCTCTGCTTTCCTACCTTCCACAAACCTTGAGTTTCATCTCTGTTTTGGAACTTATTGAAGTTCCTGTTGTTAAAAGCATGTACATAGCCCATTCTGAAGTTGTTTTCAGCAAAGCCTGGAGGGAGCCTTGAACCTTACCTTTTTACTCACACTCTTCTCAGCAGACAACTCATCCCAAACATACTGCTGACCTGAATTATTGACATGAAAACTGATATTTTCAAATACTATATTCATGGCATGTTATGTGCAGTGTATTTGTATGTGTGTGTGATTTTAGGTACATGCATTCCAGTGTGCAGGTGTGGTGATCCTACTACAGACATGAGCATCAACCCTGGCCTCCAACCTTAGTTTTGTGTCTGGATCCCTTATTCATGAATGCAGGCCTCAGGCTAGCTATCCAGTAAACTCCAGAAGATTCTCTGTCACCACCTCCCAACTCACTACCAGGAACACATGTGCACAGGAGACCATCAGGCAGCATGTGGATTCTGGGCATCTAAACTCCCATTCTCAAAGATGCTCGCCAAGCACTTTATCTACTGAATAATCTCCCTGACTCTGGATTCCTAACAGTATTTCAGGCTGTATCAGAGGTGTAATCAGAAATTGCAACATTGTGTGCTCCACAAATAATTATTCATCTTGTGATGATGGAATAAATAAAGGAGAAACTGTCTTACACAGAGGAAAACAGAGTGCCAGTTTCTGAACTCTATATTTTCTCGATATTCACTGTATGTTAAAATGCTCACACACTTACCGGAGTGAAGTTCTGTCTGTTTCACCAGCTACTAAAGAGAAAGGCATTGTTATTAAAGAACTGTAGAAAAGATGACGATTACATGGCAAGGCTAATCTTTTGTTACCACACACACTTGACACCAATTGTAGATAGCTTTTAGAGTGAATATTGATTTTTAAACAATAACTATATGGCAATCTCTTAATTTCCACTTCTTTGTATGTTTAAAATTCAAAGAGACAAACTGATTAGAAGCTATTACTTATAATTGTTTACAAAGCACGGATGATCCTGAGCAGTATCGGGCAGAGGAAGTGGCATCTTAGCCAGGATTGTTGGTGTTGCTGCTTTTTTCTCTGGACTAATGGTGCTGGCAGAATCTAAGTGGGTGTACTCCTCTTGTACAGAAGTGAAAAGGGTTTCAGCAAGTATTGAGTTGAACTTGCTCCACTGAGGATGAAAATTCCTGGCACAGGGAAGCTCAGTCTATGGTGACAGTTCTTGTAACATAGCCAAACACAGGAGACACAAGGAGACCCAGGACTTAAACAGCTCTGAAAAGAATTTTCAGCTGCCAGGATGGCAAATACCCAGAGAGCTCAGTGTGTGTGCTGTTCCTCACCATTTCTGAGGAAGATGCTAAAGGTCCTTCAGTTCTAGCTCTAGTCTCTAGCTCATGTGCAATGCAAAGAAGCCCAGCGTCAGTTTCCATCACTTTTCACGGTAAGAGCTATACAAAGACCCCTCATCATAGGAGTTGTGCACCCTGAACTGCATCTCCAGAGAGAGAGAGAGAAGCATAAAAGAACCTTGGGGATGGAACAGCAATTCCAAGGGAGTAGTATCTCAAATGAAACTTTTGTTTTCACGTATAAACCTTTGAATGAATCAAACTTTCACTGTGCCCTAACAGCCTTCTCTCCACAAAGGAAAAAAACTAATCATGTTTACTTCATTTACAGTGGGTAAATCTCCACTGTACCTTCTCTGGCATTGCTCATGGGTAGGCCAGAACATTTGTCCCACAACAAATGTACTGGGAATATGACTCCATGGTAAACCCTAAGCTCAGCATGTGGGAGGCCTCAGACAATCCTCATCACCACAAAGAAAAGCCTACTGCTGAAATAATGTAAAAGAATGTTCTCTGTGTGACAGTAGTACTATTTCCGCTCACGCTTATGTGAAGAGGGTCATTCACATTTCTCCACATTACCAACTTGCTGGTCCTTTCAAAAGGCAAGGTGGGGGTGAGAGATGCTGTGATGACGCTTGCTGAAAGCACAAACTCTGTAGTGTTGTCCCACTGTTACAATCTTATCCAGACCCAGTGGATCAGTCAATGTAGTGTACTACAGAATGATGTGGCATTTTCCCCTGGAAATGATGTCTTGTATACTATATCTTATACTAATTAGTAAAACTAAAGGAAAAGGGGGCTGGCAGATTATCCAACAGGGAGACCACTTGCTAAGAACACTTAGAATGGCAGTTTTCAGTCCCCAACACTGTCTACAAAACTCAAACTCCATTCACTTTTTAGAAAGTTGTTAAGTTTGCCATTTATTATGCCAAGAAGTATTCACTTAAATGGCAGATAATCAAAAATAACAATAAAACAATATATGAATTACTTTATATGTCTAAAGTAAGAAATTACAAAAGGAAAAACCCAGATAACCCTAATCACATTCAGTCCTCAAAAACTTAATGAAAGTAATGAATATTGCATTTTCACTTTCTTACATGATCACATTTATTGATACTGACATATGTACTCAAATGTAGGAAAAATACAATGTGTTCATTGTAAAAACTGAAGTAAAAATTCATTTTATAACAAACCCTAATTGCTGTTACGTGATTATAGAGGACACATAATGTGGACTAAGTTAAAAATACTTTTACTTATAAAAAGATACTACATGCACCTGTAGTGCTTCTTAAATAAACATGTCCCAGATGATATAATTTGAGATATAAAAATTTTGAGAAACAAGTTCTTAAATAATTCTGAATCCCTAATATTTGGGAAGCTAACTAATAAAGATAAACTACATTCATATTTTACTTTAGTTCTTTTTGTTTTTTTGTAGGAACAAAACTTTATTTGTAATTAGGGTAGAACCAGTAGAGTATTCACAGTCAGTCTTACCTGTATTGATCTGGGATGATGTTTTCAGTATGGACTTTAGCGATCTTGTTGGTCTTACTCTTCTGTGGCACATTTTAAAAAGTGATATTTTAACATTCATATGAAAACATTTACCAAATGCTTTGAATTCTTGTTGTTTTATTTTCTAACATATATTACATTAGAAGTTTACTAACAATTTTTACTTTGTTCTTAAATTGGTTGATTATATTTGGTGATACTTTCCTTATAATTTTTTTTTGACGTAGAAAAAAGGGAGGAATTTAGTCCCCAAAATTACCCCAACAATCAGCACACACAGACACAGACATGTATGTATGCGTGTGTGCCCATGTGCATACACACACATACACACACACACACATACACACACACGCATGAAGAAAGACACTAGCTTCTCCCCACCCTTTGTTTTCATGGCTGTAGTAACAGATGGTTTTATATTCCTTTACTCAATGTAACTAGTACCCTGACTCTATTTCTCATGTCACTCTGGGCCCCTAGAGCAGACAGTACCTTCTAGTTCACTGACTGTGATATTACCTCCCAAGAGGTTGGTTTGTGGACCTTGAAATAGATTTCTGTAGCCAGGCATGGAGGCTCAAACCTGTAATCCCAGCACTCAGGGAGGCAGAGGCAGGCAGAGCTCTGTGAGCTCAAGGTCGGCCTGATCTACAAAGAGAATCTAACACAGCCAAGGCTATAGAAAGAAACCCTGTCTTGGAAACCAAAAAAAAAAAAAAAAAAAAAAAAAAATTGATTTCTATGTCTGCGCACTCTTACAGCCCACTGCATCTTTGGTTAGGTTCAGTCTATTCCTTGGGCCCTTTCATGAGTGAATCCTAAAACCACTATCTGCTTGTTTGTATGGCAAACTAGCATTTCCATAAACTTAACAGGATAATAATATGAGCAAACAATCATAAGAGTTACTGGATAATTTTAGGTTTCTTTCTTTTCTTTTTTTTTAAACTGTGGAACTGGTTAGAATTCCAAGTAGAACTTAAGATGTGTTTTATGTAGTGTATGTCTTAAACAGCTGTAGCTACTGGAAACTATGAATCTTAATTTTGAACATCAGCTGTGATGATTTTTTATATCTTTCAACTTGGAGTAAATAATATATTAAATAATATGTAACAAATAAAACATAATTGTCCTATATAATGGAAGTAATCAGTCACAGTGAACACAATACTGACTTGAAATAGAACTAACTGATATGGAAGATAAGGTTCCCTTTTACAGAGAGATAAATACTAGTTATGTTGTAGTTTGGCTCTCTCTGTTCAGATAATCTGTTAGGAGTCAGAGAATTCATTACTGTGGAAAACAGGTCATGTGAATGGACAATTGATGGATGGAGCACTCTGATAGAAGGAAGACATGGAGGTCTCTCACCATCTAGGATGGAGTGCCACACCTCACAATACGGGCCTTGGCATGGTAAGCTGGTGTCAACAGAGGAAAGAAATCTGCTGACTTCTTCTAGAATGGTCTGACAACCCAGAATGACTCCAAATTATGTCAGCTCTGAGGAAAGACAAATGCCTGAAAGGAGAACTAGACATGTGGGTCTGGTTTCCTAAGATGGTTTCAGAAAGGCTTTGAAAAGGCCAGGAGTGTTAGTTGGACATCAGTGTCCATGGTTACCACCAAGAGGCTCATTTTCCAAAACAGAGAGTATAATCCTCATGTGCATATGAACAACACTGAGCAATGTTTCAAGCTAAACATATATACACAATGCAGTGGGGACTGTGAGGCAGAGGACAAATTTTGAATATAAAATAGTATATGTCTCAGAGTACACCCAACAAGAATTAGCTTCATATCTATGAATTTCCTTAGTATTAATGTATATTGTTAATCCTTACCTGCAGGAAGGTCTTGCATCTGTATAATAACGTATATCTACAACTTAAAACAAATATGTTTTATTACAAATCTAGAAAAATGTAAGCTCTGAAAATGATTATACTCATTGTTATTATCAGTGTCTTTGAGATAGATCTGGATTCCATTCTAGAGTAAATGATCACATGTAGGCAACTACTTCATGTGGAACTCTTCCATTTTCTGTCTATTTCAAATCAAAAAGATAGTAATTTATCAAACAGTACTATCTAAAAGTAAACACCCATATGCAATTGTGGTGATCCTGAATGAATTGCTTCAAACTGCTAGAGAGTAGAATCCTTACAAGAATAAGTATCATCAACTGACTGTGTCACAGAATAACTCTGGGCTAATGATAGTAGAAAAAAAAAGTATAGAATGTGAATCTCAGCACTCGAGAGGCAAAGCCAGGTGGATCTCTGTGATTTTTAGTACAGACAGCTACATAATAGTGAGAGTATGTCTCAACCCCCAGCCCCCAAACAACCAGATTTGGAAAAGAAATGAGAGTATATGCATATGTTTCCATCATGACAACAAAGGACCTCACCCAGTATTTAGTTGAAATTGTTCACTTTATGATGAAAGTTTCTACCACATGGACTACATGTATAGCTACTGTCCTTTGTATCAAGACCAAACACAGCAGAAAGAAATGGACCAAGAACAAAGACCATCACAATATAGCTCAAGGGTGGACAGCATGCCTCCTCTCCTTTTCCCTTTTGTGAGAAGAAGCTCCTTACTTCCAGCAGTGTTCCCAACATTAGGAGCTGCTTAATGGATGTACTCAGGCTTCCACTTTGCACTGGCAGTCTGCTTTCAGAGAAAATAAAAATATTTCCTTTTCATCTTGTTTAAAGTAAGAGAATCTCAATGTGCCTCCTTAGCATTCTTCATGAATGAAGAAGGGCACATGTCCTACCAACGAATGGGCTAGGACTGCGGCTCAGGAGTAAAGCATATGCTTCCCTCATGGGAGCACTCAGTCATCCTCACCTCCAGGAATGCCAAGAACAACAAAATCCAGAGGAAAGTGACATAAAAAGTTACCTACATTACAATAATATTGACTCTCCTCATCTTACATTTTGAGGAAAGGAGGTCATTTGAATTCAATACCTAGTGTGATTGCGCATGGCAATTTAGGTATAAAAGACACTGTGAAGGCAGTTGCTGAAAGTCCGCATTCTGCAGAGTGTCCCACTGTCACAGAGTCTCTTCAGACTCAATCGGGAAACAGTTAACAGTTTGAAATACAAAATGACGTCATTTTCTCAATTCTCCTCTTGTCCATTTTTTTCCCTGCACTTAGTGCTTCACGTCACCCTGTTCTACTTAGCAAAACTAAAGGGAAGAGTAGAGAGTTCAAAGGCAAGCGGCAGAGATGCCGCCAAAGCCTTGCCAGGCCACAGAGGAAGAGGATGCAAACAGTCCAGATGAGACTTGATGTGCTGACATCAGATGTTAGTGGAGGAGGGCTCCCTTTCTGAGGATTAGGGAATGGGGGCATGGGACCTGGGGGAGATGAGGGCGGGCTCTACAATCATGATGTAAATTGAACAAATTAAAAAGTGTGTGAGTATGTGTGTTTGTGTGTGTGTGTGTGTGTGTGTGTGAGAGAGAGAGAGAGAGAGAGAGAGAGAGAGAGAGAGAGAGAGAG
>CAJRSG010001605.1:0-14906 GCA_907169655.1 Acomys percivali | reverse complement strand
GCATCCAAATCTTGGCTTCTAATTCCAGTTTTCAGTAAAAGGAACTGGAGCTCCCCCAGGGAATGAACAGTTCTAGAACTAAGGCAGAAATATGAAAGGTTAGCCTAGAATATCTTATAGCACTAGAAAAATAAGAAAGTGTAAAAAAACAAACCTTATAATAATGGAATATGTAAAAAAAAATATGAGGCAATTTAAAGAGTTCCCAATGACCAAGGTTAAAACAATTTTAGTAAGAAAACAAGTGATATTGTATCACAAGCCCAAATAAAATCTCCATACTGATATAAACAATAATTTAAAAATCAGGAGACTATACAAATCTTCCCTGCAGAAATCAAATGATTTATGTTGACATTTCACCCTTAAGCAAATACAGTATTGTGCCACTGCTAAAATGAGCTGAGTGTAATAGCATTATTTGAGCATAACATTTATTCTCAATGAATAAAAAAGGAGGAGAAAAAGAAAGAACAGTTTTCCTTGTGGGAACTTGACACTGTGTCCTAGGTAGGATGGAACTGGAGTGGCTGATGGCACCTGTGGTGGGACCTTGACACTGTGTCCTAGGGAGGATGGAACTGGAGTGGCTGATGGCACCTGTGGTCCTCTCTAAAACTATTCGGTCTGGTAAGAAGACATGAGACAAGTATTACAGAAGGATTTTCCCCAACATGCACAGGAGACGACTCAGAGCTGATGGGTCACTGAGAGCAGGGAAGGTCTTAGACAAGCAAGGAAAGGGGTGAGTCAACTGTGGACATAGAAAAATAAAGAAAAAGGGACTGGAGGAAAAGTTAAAACTTGTGCATCAAAACACACTATCAGCATGGGGAAAAGGCAAGCCATGAATGATATAATTATATTTGTATATTATTAATTTTCATATAGTTAATTATTATATTAACCTTCTGTTAATTTTTTAACATTTTAATTAGTTGTTAGTATTTATTGCATTGATATTGTTACATATATAGTAGCATTTTTATACCATGTATATGATCAGGAAATTCATATTCAAAACACAGAAAACTCCTGGAATTCAACAAAACATGTCTACTTTATTCAGAGATAGGAAAAGGACCTGAATAGACATATTTACAAAGTGAAACACAGGTGATTTTTATATATAAGTATATAAAAATATGAGACTGTAAGTGAAACTGCAACACAATAGCTACACATACAATTTTCATGTCAGAACTACTATCAAACGAACAGAAAAGAAGTAGAGTGAAGGTGTGGGGGGAAAAATGAAAGATGGTTTAAAAGATGGTATTGAGTTAGTTTATGCATAGAAACAAAGGCAGATATCTTCCAAACAGCCTTGTGTTCAAGGCCTGAGCTCAAGCTTAGGTACTACCAGAAGCAGGCAGAACCATAAAGAGATGAGGGACAACAGAAAGATGTTAGATCACTGAAGAGGGCTCTTGAAGGACAATGTGACCACAATCCCTTCCTCTTATTGTGTCTTTGTTTTCTCCTAGTAGGAGTTGAGAAGTTTCTTCTACCATGTAAACCCCCAATCACACCACACAGCCAACCTCCTGCCAAAGGCAACTGGGACAACCAAGCACAGACAGAAACTTCTGAAGCCAGGACGTCAAGTAAACTACTGTCTTGTGTACTATTATTGTCTCAGGCATTTTACCGTTGTGACTGAAAGCTGATTAACACAAAATGTGTATTTGAAGTAAGTTAACGATAGCAGTATTAGAGCACATTAGAATATGGTACTACATAAAAACATGTATATATATTTTTATATGTGTCGATCCATAACTAACTGCAACTGTGCTTCTATGTATTTGTGTAAAGTTGGGTTATTTATACATGTATATCTAGTTGGAGACACCAAGTTTTAAAAAGAATGCAGATGAATGTAAGCTTTTGGGCAGAACTGGGAGTGTAAAAACTTGGGTCTTTCTGGAAAGCAATCTCACTCTGCTTAGTGAAATCATGAATTTTTATGTCTCCATCCTCCTAGAAAGGATTACATCCCCAAGAAACCGTAAAAAAAAAAATCTTACAAGAAATGTATATGAGCACACAGTTTCCTAGTGGTAATTGAAGTCAGAGGTTTGTGTATTTACAAGTAGAGGGAATAAGTATAGTCATCATAGGTACTTATTATGGAAGGCCACAAAGCAGTAGAAACTGTGTCGTATATACATGAACCAATGTGGTTAGCCCTTTAAAACAAAACTTGCATGAAAACAGCTCTTTAAAAACAAAAAAGAACCCGAATGAGATTAGTAACTAAATTGCAAACTGTTTAGGCAAGTCTAAGTCCTCCTATGTGTATATATGCACACATATAGTACATGCACATATAAAGTAGTTCACATACATGTGAACAAGTGCTGAAAGTGTGAGATTATGTGATAGCTTTGACTTGAACTGTTCCGCAAAAGCCCAAATGTCAAAGACCTGTGCTACTCCTGGGAGACTGTGGAGCCTTTAGAAGGTAGGGGCCTGAAGGAGGAAGCTGGGTCGCTGTGACCACACCCTCGTTACCCTGGTTTCACTCTGTGCTTCCTGGACACGATGAAAAGGAGAGCTTTGCTACGTCCCATGCTCCCACCTCACTGCAAACCCAAAGCGACCGTGGACCAAACCCTCTGAAACCATGAGCCAAACCAATCTTTTTTTCTTTAAGTTGTTTACCTCAAATAATTTGTCACGACAATGGCAAGTTAACTCACAGATGGATTGATGACAGGAAAAGAGTAGAGAGTTGCAATAAGCAGATAAGGTAGAGATAAAAAGGGGAAGCCATAGTGGGGCACACATTGATGTGTATATTTGATTAACTTTTCTGACTTAGATTAGCAACCAAAACCAAAAAGCAAAATAAAATATAGACTATTTTTTAAGTCTGAAAACTGAGTCTCTGGGAAGTTAAGCTGTCCTAGTTTTCTTCTGTTGCTGTGATAAAACAATAGTTGGAGGAAAGCCACCTCTGTGAGAAAGTATTTATCTCAGCTCACGGCTTGAGAGGATTCAGTCCTTTGTGGTTCAGAAGGCATGGCAGCAGGAGAATGATGCATGTCACTATGCATCAGCAGCCTGGAAGAGAGAGTGAACAGAGATCGGGGTCAGGCTGTTAAATCTCAAATCCTAACCCCGCTGACATACTTCCTCCAGCAAGGAGCCAGCTCCTAAAGGTTTCATAACCTTTGCAAACAACACCACCAGCTTGTGAACAAGTATCTAAACACAGGATCCTGTGGGGAACAGTTCACATTTAAACTACAGCAGCTAATTAGTGGCTATTACAACACAAAACTGAATATATAGACCATTCCTTCTAGAATTTTCGAATAAGGCTTTAAGCAAAGGATGTAATTACACTAGTTTTGCAACGAAGCCCAGTTGTTTAGGAGTTAAGATGTTTTATAGGTTTTACATTGATAATAACAAGATGTGATGGAGATTGGTTTACATTCAGAATTTTAGAGGCACCAAGATAGGAAAGATGTTTTCCTTAAGGCTGTCAAATATGAATAGCCAAAACACTAAGAATGTAACATTTATATAATTCGTGTTTGTTTTAATGGTTGTTCTTGCTATAGGTAGTTTATTGTATATATGTGTAATAATACAAATGCATATGTAAAAAATAAAAAAATGTTTTAAAAAATCATTGCGGTGGGGTATGCTGTTAATATGACTGCCATATATTTTCAACCAACCTATCTTCAGCATGGACTTCACACTGTGGCCATCTTAGGCTTGGTGTCTCCTCTTTTGATTATTTGTTCCCACCTCATCCCATGTGTTTCTGGGACAGAGCTGATGTCACAAAACCTTCACAACCACTAATCGGGACGAAGCCAGCCATCTGAGCCAAGAACATCCAACTCCCAAGGAATTGAACACTGAGTGGTAACTGGTCAGGGTAGCTGACAGTCTAACCCCCGCAGGCAGCTCTGAGTCCCTGTGTTCAGAGATAGGAAACAAGTTCTCCGTGCTTCTCAGTCTGCTGGTCTGCTCTATAGAGCATTGTACAGACCAACCATGCTCCCTTCAGCAGGTTTTTATTCATTAAACTAATTGTTTTATATTATGCTGTATGAAAGTAATTGTTAATTATAATAGACTTCAAACATTAAATAAACAATTCTTTTATGTGACTGAGCCACAGAGGAAGCTAGATGGTCCATGTTTGTTGAAATAGATTTTTATGAAATTCTGATTATAGAAGTGTGGCTGTTTATTATATAGATAATGGAGGAATTCAAATCCATCTCACTCATCAGTCATTGCAAGAGGATATTCCAATGTCTTCATGTTTACTGAGTGCTAAGATATCTGGACTTACCTGAATCTGAAAGCCTGTAGCATCTTCCTTTCTTTTCTCTTCCTTTCACATAAACCACAAGACACAGCTCATGGTAGATATCTTGTAGACAATGGTGCAGTATGTAATAGTTAATCATATATTTTCTTGGAAATGTTTAAAATACTTTCTCTTTTTTAAACTATTGAAACTCTGCCCATTTGGGTTTTGCTATAGACATTAATAAAGAAATGAATAAATACGTTAAAAACTCAAATGTTGCCATAGCTACATAGAACATAAATCATAATTGCACAAATGCATATGTTGTTTTGTTTCATGGAACTCAAAATATTTCATGTATCATATCACTTAACTCTTGACATCCCAATGAAACTGGTAGAATCCTTCAGCATTTAGCACCTTTTCCTTAACTCTCCAAACATTGTACACACACACACACACACACACACACACACACACACGTATGCATAACCTCCTTAAATCATATGAAACAGCAAGAGGAGGAGAAGCAATTTTATTTTACAATAATGGATATGGGCTCAAGACAGGTGCTGATTTGTCTGCTGCCAAACTGCAATCTGGCCACACAGATAGCTACTATGATACTCAAAGTATCTTCCGTAAAACCACTTAAAGAAGTTCTGAGAATTAAAGCACAAACAGGAGACAAGTTTGACAATCAGCTCAATCTGACACTTCTCTCAGCCTCCTCCTCTCCTGGCTTGGAGCAGAGGGTAGCCTCTCTTCTCTCTACGCTGGCTTTCATTCCAAACATGAGGTAGGGAAGTGTGGGAAAAACTGTAAGCTTTGTCACAGGTGAAAGCAATCTTGGTGGGCTTTACCCTTGGACACCCCATGGATACCTTGTGATAGACTGAGTGGAACCATCCTGTGCCTAGTATTCAGGAAGCAGACATGGGGACGACACCTGGACTATTGTTTTTCTAGTTGACTCTCAATGGGAGAAGGAGACCGCCCTTCGCACGTGACCCAGAGAGGCGGAGAGAAGAGAGCAACAGCAGGTTGAGACCGGCTTGAGCGCACATGGATCAGCGAGCAGGCTGGACCAGCACACAGGCCAGAGACACCTAAGGACCCGTCCCGTGGAACGGATACCAGAAGGTTCACTCTTTTTTCTCTTTAGCCTTTTTTCCCTCTTGTGTAAGCTAGTTGGGTTGTATAATAAAGTTTTATTGTTAAAAAAACAAAGCCTACAGGGAAGTGTTGCCTAAGTCCACTTCAGTTGCTTGTTTCTCTCTGTCTGTAAAAGCCCTGTCACTTCTGGGTCTCACTGTCCCAATGTTTATATATACATATATGTGATGTCTAAATTCTTCCTTTTAAATCTGTGGTTGCTGACTGAAATTTGGGAAGAAAAGTATAGAATTATCGGCCAGAAACTCGCCAAGCTCCTTCTGACTCAAGGGTGAATCCTCTGGGTCAAAGTAATGGATGGTGAGGACAAACAGGAGAAGAATCTTTGCTGCTTTAGTTTGACCTCACAAGCCACGGAATTTGAAGATCAGTGAGCTAGCAAGGTGCAATGAAGTTCTCATCCTTAACTGGTGGCATCATCTCTCTGTACTTCTCTTCTCGACAATGGTCCTCGCTTTTCCTCATCTAGAATATCTTACTTTGCATAATCATTTGAAGAGAACTCAGCAAAAAAAAAAATTTTTTTTTTTTGATTTGAGCCTTCTGAAGTTTCATTTTGCCAATTGTAGAAGGTGAAGTAAAAACAGTTATTGACTTAAAAATAATGTCTCAAGGTATTGCCCTTTGATAAAACAAATTAAATAAGTCTTGGTGACTAAATTAAGGTTTCTGTACCTAAGCACATTTTACCTCTTTCTCTTGTAATCATTGGTCAGATATGCATAGAAACCAAGAGGATGAGGGAACTGTATTGCCACGTGGACTGTACGATTGCCCAATTACCTTGAAAAGTAGGTGAGCATTGCTTGTTTTGCTGTTTGATTTGTGGAATTCAAGGCGGCAGTGAATGAGCAGGACTGTCTGTGATGGAGCCATTAACATACCTTGCCAGATGACAGAGGCTGGGCAAGGCAACACCAAGGTCCCCGCCGTCACCCCCTGCACACAATTTAGCAGCAGTTTTGCTTTCCATGTCAGCCATAGTCAGAAATGTTAAATGAAAATTCAAACATAATGTGGCTGAGGCTGGAGTCAGATGTAGAATGCTTGCCTACCATGTGCAAAACCCTGGGTTTAATAACCAATAACACACACACACACACACACACACACACACACACACACACACATTTTTAATTACACACCATTCTAATTAGTACAATACATTCTTGCACCACCCTACTGCATCTTGCCCAGGACACACATCTACACCATACACATTATCTTCCAATCGACTCAATTGGAAGTTGTTATCATCTGGATAAACTCATGAATTACAATGCTTGCCTCATTTGTTTGTCCATGTTATCTCATCACATATGGATTGTATCCTATCACATTATTGCAAGGAAAGATGGGTGGCAGTTTTATAGTAAGTTAATTTCAGAAGAAACTGTACTCATATAACTTTATTCAAGTATATGGTTATAATTATTTTGCTATTAAGCATTATCTCTTGCTCTACCTATAGATGTGTGAAGATAGGAAAAATGCAATTTATGTAGGAATTTGAATTGCCTACACGTTTAGGCACATTAAAATATCCACTATATATTCTTCCTTCAAAATTAGATTTTTTTCAAAGATATCAGAACCAAAGATATATCTCTTGTCTCAAAACAGCACTCCAACTACTCCTTTTGGTCTTTCCCAGCAGATTATGAAGGACTCCTCATAGCAGATTCTTCCTCACACTGTTAATAAAGATTGACAAGTGATTTTCTATTTGTTTTGATCTAAAAGAACCCCTCCCACATTTATTTGACTTCTTTATTGTCACACCAACAAATTTCTTAGTAAGGTGAAGATTATTTTCTAAATAGATGATGGCCCACAGGAAACAAACAGGGTTTGTGTGGACCTGGAAAAGCTATTCAAATTAGAAAAATCATCCCTTGTCAGATATGATGTGTAAGTTATCTTGGTGAGTCACATTTTTTATTTTACTACAGAACCAATTCACAGGAAATGGGTTATGCTAGGACAGGAAAGGGCATCTCAAAATAAAAATGGAGCTGTGAGGAGGAACAGTGCCTTCTGGGACAGTATGTCTCCAAATGGATTTCTAACTAGTTTTTGTCTACACAGATGAAAGGACATTTTAACTCAGCAACTAAGTGACAACTTCACTGCAACTAGTCACCAAGAACCTCTAAGCTGTGGACTTTTGAATCAGAAACTAAGGTGAAATGACAGAATTTTCAAATGGTGATGTTTCCATAGAAATTCCATTTCAAGACTATAAAAGACATACAGAACTTAATTTGTTATGTGTTCCAGCAACTTGCCCAGTTCCTGGACCCTCTCTGCTGTTTCTTCGCCAATCTACCCCTTGCCACACATGTGCAACCCTTTGGCTTCCAATGGCTGTTGCTTCACGTTTTTCAGAGTGTGACATCAGATGACTAGAAGCAGTGCTCCGCCCACACTCAGAATGTGCAAAGGCCTGGAAGCAGAGTTCACTGCCTTACCTCTCCTTTTAGCTCACTAGGTGACAAATGGCCAACTCATGCAGGCCTAACATGGCCAGGTGTCATCTCAGAGTCAGACTGACTCAAAAAGATCCTGTCAAACCCCACCTGTCTAGCCTCCCCAACTTCTATCTCTCTCTTACTAATTTCCCCTAGAAATACTTCCTTAACTAAGTAATTGGCCTCAAGTCCTCCTCTCTGAAAATGTTTCTAGGAAAACTCATTCTGAAAAGCTAAACCTAACTCAATACCACTCATAAGAGGATGCTGTTTGTATTTTCCATCTATCTATCATTATTAATATGTGCATATATGAATCAGAAATAGAATTTTATTGGAATAAGCTTATATTAACCAACTAGAATTCTACATAGTCTACCTTACTCATCTTCAAAGAAAATATATGCCTAAACAAAATCTTATCATAAATGAATATCAAAACTAAAATTAGAAAATACAAATTAGTGTAGACTTTTCAAAATCATATTTTGCTTTGTAACAATTTTTGGAGATTCTTTTATGGAAAATAATTAAGTTGAATTCCTTACAAGTGACTTTTTAATTATGCCCCTGAAAGAGATTTGGCTACTTTCAAATTGACATAGCACTCAGTTGTTCAGTTAATAGAGTTCAATTTTTAAAGAGGCTATGGTATTAAAATATTAGGGAATTCATAATAAATTGGGAAAATTTTTTAAATGAGCAGTACATGGTTTTTTATTCACTCCCAATTCATTAAGGTTTTTCTGAATCCATGCTAAATTCTTGTCCCAGAGACTTAATATTCTTTGGTAGAAGAAGTGAGTTAACTTTTGAACATGAAAAAGTAAAAAAGGCCATACATTTGATAACATAGGAAATTAAATATTATTTCATTTTCCATTGTGCAATGTGTGACACATTTATTAGACAATAATAAGGAAAATGCTTTTCATGCAGAAAAATGTTTGTTTTTAGTTAAAAAAAATATGTTCTTTCTAGATTAATTTTGTTTCTTTTATTTGGAAACAAGGAAATGGTCATACCAAATATGTTTTATGTTTTAAGTAACAGCTTAACCTACATGCAAGCCAGATTACACTGGACACCAGAAACTATATGCTTCCCCTAGGGAAATTCAGCATTCCTTACAATCCACTTATTCATTCCACAAATATTATTGAGCATCTCATATGTAGCACACACACATACACACGCGCGCGCGCACACACACACACACATACACGTACCCTGTCTCTGGAACTCAGTCAGGATCTCCTCTCAGCTTTATATCCCTTTGAACTTGTTTGTAATGTTTGACATTGCTGACCAATCTACTCCTTTTAAGTTGACCTTTCTCTAGAGTCTAGACCAGTGGCTCTCAACCTTCCTAATGCTGTGACCCTTTAATACAGCTCCTTATGTTGTGGTGATCCTCAACCTTAAAATAATTTCATTGCTACTTCATAACTATAATTTTGCTACAGTTACGAATCGTAATATAATATCTGATATGCAATCCCCCAAAGGGGTGACAACCCACAAGTTGAAAAGCACTGGTCTAGACCTTTCCAACACTCGTCTGATTTCCTATTTTATTCTTTTATCTTACTTTACTTATTCAGACATTTGCTTGTGTCCAAATGTCGAAATTTTTTTTTTTTTGAGTTATTATCTGGCCATTGGTTGGTTCCACTTCTACAAGCTTTTAGTGTCAGATAAACATTCCTGGTCTAGACTCATCTTCTATGAATGATGGACTTCTTTTCCTTTTTGGGGGGGGGAGGGTTTTTTGTTTTTTGTATTTTTTTTTGAGACAGGGTCTCTCTGTGTTAGCCGTGGCTGTCCTGGACTCACTTTGTAGACCAGGCTGGCCTAGAACTCACAGCGATCAGCCTGCCTCTGTATCCCGAGTGCTGGGATTAAAGGCATGCACCACCATGCCTGGCCTGATGGGCTTATTTTCAATTGTCCACTTCACTACTATGCTGGATAACACAGAACCTCAAATTCAAGGTGTCTTATTCCTAAACAGAAGCTCCATAGGACCCAACACCCCACTGATAATAAATCCCAGTTGCCTCAGCTGCCTTATACCTGCTATCTCGGCCACTCCTATAACCCTTCTCTAGTCCCGTTCTTTCTCCTCCTGTTCCTGTTGGTGTCTGGCTTTTTCTCTCCACCTTGCTATCAAATCACAATCCAGGGAATACCACCAAGGCTGCCAGCTCAGGCCAAACATGAGCTGTACGACGTTTCTCTTTAAAAATCCCTTCAACTTTCTGTTAGAGTAGAAAATCCAAATTCAGAGTAAGGTATGCAGTGTAATCTATTCCATTAAGCCCACCACCACCACCACCCATCCCTTTTCCACACTCCTCTGGGCTGGGTCATCATTGTTCCTTGAAACACCAGGCCCTTAAAGCCTTTATGCTTTCATTCAGCGTGTGCTCTGCCCAGAAATATCCTTCCACCTGTAACTGACCCTCATAGCATCACACCACATTTGCATCCTCATGGATACTGTATGTTGAATTTAAAACCCTTTACTGTGTGCAGCTGCCTCTCTTTTCTATTCTCACCCCTAATTTTTTTTGAAAGTTTAACCCATTTTCTCATCACACAAGCTGTACATCATGAGTGATAACATACTCTTTTGTGTTTCTTCATCCTTGTTAAGTCCTGTTCAGTCTGGAACAATATTCTCCCTCTACAAATAGTCCCCTTTGTTATATGATAGGTTTTCCCCCTTTCCTCTCTGACACGTCTGCTTGAAACTGCTTATCATGCATTCCTTGTGTCTATTTATAATTTCAAACTGAACCATATATTGTAAATCTTGGTCTTGCCTACTGAATCATAAGGTACTAATTTTGTCTCTTTTATCAATCAGCAGTCACCCAGTAAGTAACTAGAATCTTTAATTCAATTCAACTCCATTGAAAAATAAGCATGATTAATTGAGTCCTAAGGATTTTCATGTCTAATGGTTTCTAATTATGACATTAAGGCATCACGGAGAACCTTCAAAAATAAAAGCTGGTGCCCTTCCCTCCCTCCAGGTGATCTTGACTGGTCTCCAGAGAGTCTTGTAATAGCGCCATCTGCAATGCTTTTTGGACCGTGAGGTGAGAGTGAACCATATTAAGCAACACTAGAAAGGCAGGTGAGGGACAGACTGTTAGGCTCCGTGAATGACAATGAAGGCACTAGCTTGCTGACATGTGGAGGAGCATAATCCTTACCATGATTTTTGGTTGACAATGAGTTATGGGTAAGTGGCAGTTTTCCATAATAAAAATGTAGAGAATCCAGAGGACTGTTAAACTTCCTGAAGTCAAACTACATAAAACCAAAACATCTTTCACTTCTGCCCTTCTAGATAAATCGAGTCTCACCCGTCCATTCATGGAACATGGAATTTAGTCTCTAAAACATGATACACAGTAACATCAGCCCCCAGACTCTTTCCTTAACTTGGCCCTTCTACCATCACAGCTGGTATAAATCAGCTTTATTTTCATCTCAGTCTCCCTCTCTTTCTCATGCTTCTCTGTAATTTTAGCACCAGTGTTTATAAAGCTACCAGCTGGGACCGTATGCTCCCATGACCCACCCCTCACACCGGCAACTTCTGGCTCAGGCTTCCTCTAAAGTAGTCATCCAACCTGACCTACCTGCCTCCCACAGATCTCAGATCTCAGAACCACTGGTTCTCTACCATCTCTCCACCTCACATGCCACTACGGAAGCCCCACTTGTACTGGATGTTTTCCTGGGATCTCTCAGCTTCAAGTGTATCCTTCTACACCTTGAGGATGTTAAGGCCGAATCCCTGAAGCCCATACTTCTGCTTTGCTGGCTGGCTCTGATAGATGAGTTTAACAGGAGTGTTAGAGGGACCCTGCATGCCTGGAAAAGAGAAGAAGCGTGTTCACTCTTATGGAATTTCAGCTCCCTACAGCATCATATAGCATTGTATAACAATGCCTCTTCTTTACCCTAATCATTCCAATGAATCACACAGTTATTCACCAAATCTAGGTTTTGGATCTAAAGCATTTTTCTCAGAGATGCACACAGCAGCCAGAATGCACTTTGTAAATCTAAGTCTTGGGTACACATGTACAAGGGGGTCGTACTCTGTTCTATCAGATGCCAGCACTAGCCAAGAAGAAATCCCACCCCGACTCAAAGATCTGGGTCTTGTTCTACTAGTATCTCCTTCAAGCTTTTGGTTTCTAATATCCTAGGGTAGCCTCCGTTCTCTGAGCCCCTCCCAGATCTATAGAGGATAGAGTATTAGAACCAAATTGCTTCCTACAGTTTTCAATAATTTGGGTCTCTTCATGCCTTGTCGAGTTTTCACTAAATAATTTAACTTCCTTATATTAGATTCTCGGTGTTAAGGTAACTGGTGTGCCTTCTCCTTTCTAAAGTACCTTATTACTCTAGACCTGACTCCAAGAGCAAAGCCTGAGGCATGTTTAACTATTTCTACCTGTTGACCCTCATCACTGTCCCCTTTGAGTGTTTCCATAACACTGGAACAGCTTGAGTTGTAATATTTGATCTACCACTGGTGTAGTATAGCCAAAAAATTGTGAATTATTTAACTTGAAATGTATCCACTTGACTAATAAAGATGATATTCATAACCAACTAACTTGGGGGCAACCAGTGCAACTGCAAAGCCTTTTGTGCCTCTCCATGACTATCAGTTACAGTGAGGATCAAATGTAAAAGAAGAAAGAGTACAGCTATCATCAATAACTGACAACAAATGTTGCAAGGAATGTTCAAAATGATGCCAGGCTTGTTCCCTGCTGGTGGGAGTGCAAATTAATACAGCCACTAGGAAAATGGGCTTGGATGCTTTTCAAATAAAAATAAAAATAAGACCTCCATACATCCCTGCCTTGTGGAGGGCTAAACTCCCTTTCTTAAGGTGAAATAATTCATTCTTATATCATATTTTTTACAGGGAATGCTTTAATATGGTGCTTATTTTATATAGACTAATAAAAAGGCAGTTAAATTTTTAATTAGATAAACTCATAAAGGTAATAATATGTGCAAAATTATTATCAGAATAGATGTTTAGGGCTTAAGGAATGACAACGTGTACTGGGACTTACTTGCATTATTTAAACTAATCTTTGTGTGAAGTAGTTGCTGCTGCTTCCTCCTCCTCCTCCTCCTCCTCCTCCTTCTCCTCCTCCTCCTTCTTCTCCTCCTCTCTCTCTCTCTCTCTCTCTCTCTCTCTCTCTCTCTCTCTCTCTCTTTCTCTCTCTTTCTCTCTCTTTCTCTCACCCTCTCACTCTCTCACTCTGTGTGTGTATCTACTTCTATGTCTGTTTTATTGCAGGTGATAAAAACCATAGATTAAAAAGTAAAATAATCTGTTGACAATTTACAACTTGGAAATGACCGAATCACAGTTTTCCTCTGCAGTTCCTGTCTACTTGCCAGTCTACTGTGTTGCTTTTGCTAATATCCTTTGCTTTAGAATGCACTCCTTACCTTAGTACATGTATTCGTTGTCTTTAAAAGTTGTATGTATAATTGATTTCTTTTAGAATTTCTTAAGGAATGATTTTTTTTGCTCCAATTCACTCAATACCTTTTAAATTTTATAAATATGTCCCTTGATATATGTATTACAGTTCTTGATTAATATGCTTACAAAAGTTCATCTTCAGATCACGATTTCTGAATAAAATGTATTGTCCCACAGGACTTCAGGTGGACACCGTGATAAGACTATTAAACTATAAGGAAAAAAACCTTAGAATTTCTAATTATAAATTGAGAAAAAGGTCAAGTGTAAAAGAAGAGTTACCTTTTCATTTCCTGTTATAAATTTAATTTCTAAGCCTGCAGAGATGGCTCAGTGGTTAAGAGTGCTTGCTGATCTTTCAGAGGACCCAAGTTCAGTGCTCAACACCCAAGCTATGTGTCTCACAACTTTCATAACCCAGCTTCAGGGCCTTCACAGGCATCTGTGTGCACATGTTTTATACACCCACAGAATAAAATAACTTTTTAAAAATTCACTTCAAAATAATGTTTTATAACTTTTTACAGCTGTAGAATTCAGGTGGACTAGAGAAAAGCCATGTTTCTAGCTGGACCTTTGAAAGGGAAACAGAGAGAATGGGTGTGACCCTGACCCCAATACATTCTTAAGAGGGAAGCCCCACTCCTCCACGTCCTGTCTGCTCATCAAGAGGCAAGACTCACTCTGCCACATCCTGTCTGTTCATCAAGAGGGAAGCCCCACTCTGCCACGTCCTGTCTGCTCATCGAAGCACACCACCATCAGCACGGCACTTTCTTCCCTAAGGAAAATGGAGGAAAATAAGTTGGCAGTTATAAGCCTATCACAGGAATGCAGAAGTCAGGCACCCCATGAGTGCTGGATCTTAGAGCCAAGATTAAGAGGGTTAAAAATTGGCTTCCATGCTTGACCAAGAGGGCAGCGGGTGAAAAGTAGGAAAAAACTCTCTGAATGCCATCTTTGTAGTCCAACATTATAGGGCAAAAGTGGCTGAATGGAAGAGGATGGTGCCCGAGAAACATCACCTGGCCTGTGATTCCATGACAGGAAAAAGCCATGTAATAAGTGAGCCACGGGTAAAGTGTGCTTGCAGAGCTAAACCAGCACCATGCTTTGAAAGTCACAATTAGCCTTGGATTCTACTGTTTCTTGTTTAGATAAGGCTTTAAATAGATCTTGTTCCCAGGGAGAATCTTGTTACTCAAACGCACATTTAGCAAAACGCTACCAATAAGGAATGAATCTCAACTGTTTAAATGAATTCTTAAGGCATCTTACTATTTTAGGCTCACTCATTCACGCAAAAACTATGACAGGCCACACTTAAGGTTCTCCATGCTGGGGGACAGAAGAGTGAACCGAACAGATGAATTGCTACCTTTGAAAAATGTATAGCTCAACTTTGCAATAATTGGTGTTTCATGTGCAAATAAGT
>CAJRSG010001588.1:0-17996 GCA_907169655.1 Acomys percivali | reverse complement strand
CACACACACACACACACACACACACACACACACACACACACACACACTGGTGGATGAAGCAGTCTCCAAACAAGCTGTAACAACTTTACATACATAATACATACTGCAGACATACAAACATACATACATACACACATACATATACATTTGGTGGAGGAAGCAGAGCTCCAACAACTTTATTTTTACCACTACAGTGTATATATCCCAACCATATCTTTCAAGCAGTACAAAACTTACAATGTGGTTACATTCTATTGTCTTCAAATGAATAATTACAATAAGTTACATAAAAACAAAACAACCCCACCCCAACAAAACCAAAACCAAACTAAACCAAAAACATTTTCTCGAACACCCTCACATGATCAAATGATTTATGTATTAGAGTGAAAAACAAATTATTCCCAAGATCCCACATGCATTCATATCTAAGCAACTTGTTATAGATTAACAATGTGTAAGCAAGCAAGGTACTTTTCTTACCAGTTTCTTTTACTAGAAGGCTGCAATTTGCAGTTACAAAGAAATATTCAATAATTTTATTATTTATCTTAAAAATTAATCTCAATAAAAATCTTGAGTTCTTGAGTACAACAAATCTAATCTTTTTATATTTTAAATCCTCAAAGTGTACACCTACTCATTAACAACTTTTTATTAAATCATATCAGGAAGCAAAAATAAGAATACAAAATTAACCATCACCTTGATCACAAGTCCTGCTTTAGCAAGAAAGGCACTTCATCTAGTATTGGCCAGCTGCTGTTGTTCTTGTTCCCAGACCTTGAAAATATCTCTTGATCAAGAGTATGCAATGCATACAGTAAACTCAGACGTAGCCAGTGGATAGCTCATTCTTCACCTCTGTTGGTGGTAGTCGGGGGGGTGGGCCTGCCTTTAACATCAACACTGGCACCCTGGATTTGATCTCTTCCCCTTGGTGTTGAGGCCCAGCAGCAGGCACACAGAGGAAGAGGCAGCAGGCTATCTGGATGAGACCTGATAGGCTGCGGTCATATGGTGGGGGAGGAGGTCCCCTTCTGTCAGAAGTTTAAGGAGGGGAATAGGACAGAAAAGGGAGGGAGGGTGGGAATGGGAAGATACAAACACACAGATAACAATCGGGATGTAGTCTGAATAAATTACAATAAATCTTTAAAAAGAGTATGCCTTTCTCCATAACAAGATGAAGTCCTCAGAAAACCTAGTCCTTGGGGCTCTGCATCTCCAAAGCATACCCACTGTGGTTGTGCTCACATATGAGCCAAATTGCATGAGTTCTAAAGCCATGTTGTTCCTCTTGCATGAGCTCCTAGACAGGTGTATCCATTTCTGAGCTAGAATGGGTTCAATTTCACCCATATGTCTTTGGGGGTTTTTGTTTGTTTGCTTGCTGTGCTTTGCTTTGCTTTTGGCTTGACCAAGCTGTATACATGTCGGTAGTCAGTATCCAAACAGAAATATGTGAGAAGAACAGCAGGTCAAACCTCAGGACCACTCCAGGCTGGGTTTCTAAAATAGGAGGTGAAAAGCCTGACTTCTGAGGAGATGTGCTCATTTCTCTGTTGCAGAAACTAACACTCCCCAAATCCATGCTCTGTTACTAGGTTTGTGTTTTTAATTTTTCCCATTTCCTTTTTGTTCTAAGTGTAAAAAGGTAAAATAGAGTACCACTTACTATTAAGACAAGCTCTGGGAACTCAGACATACCCTGCTAGGCTCTATAAACAAAACAAAACTTTATTGTTCTGATAGAAATTTCCAGAGATAAGTGTAGGGACTTCCTGAGGAACAATCATAGCATGGAATTGTATAAAATAATCAAGAAGATGCTACCTCAGCAGGAACCCAGTGGAAGATACTGGTCAGTGTAGGGGAGAGAAGGCATATAACCCAATAGGTGACACTTCATTCTGGAACTGAAGGACAAGTAGGAATCTTCCAGATCTCAAAGAAGAAGAAACAGAGTTGCTAAAAAGCATCACACAATCATGCCACAAGGCTTTCTATTTTCCTACTCCTTGGCTCTTTTAGACCTTGAAATATAGACCTTAAAATGCAGGAGCATCTTTGGGTTTTTATTTTCTTTTATGCTTTTGTGTGAAATGATGTATGTGTGCTGCCAAATGGAGTTTGTGCTCCAAATTTTCTAATCCATTAATCTTCAGGTGTTTTCCACATTTTCCATCTGAGTGACTACAGTAGAACCGTTGACCTCTCAAAAGGTTGGTAAGCCAGAGAGAAGACAGTGGCAGACTCAATACTGCAGACTTTCTATAAATACTAAATATTTATAGAAAGACAAGATCACTTAGGATAATTACTTGGGAAATTGGTGTGTGTGGGGGGTTGTACTGTGGATTAGATGCTCATCACTTATTATTTTAGCATCAAAACAACTTCAATATATGGGTAATGGGCAGAAATGACCCCATAAAATTAAGTCTTGCAGCCTGGTGATGCACACCTCTGACGCCAGTGCCTGAGTTGAGGGCTGAATCACTGCAATTGTGGCTCTATGCCCAAAATTCATTTTTTTTCTTGTTCTGTGCCCTCCTGTAAAGTTCTCTCCAGGACTCAGATGGCTTTGGCAACATCCTGCTTTGTCGAATTTTGCTTTATCTGCTCTTCCTTTTGGGTGTGGTTAAAGTTTTCTAATTTTTGTAGCACCCATTTGTTTCTGCTGCAGGGGAAGAGTTTGCTTAGTTAGACAAAGTTAGTTTATTCTGATTTTTCAAGTGGGTTTTCTCCCCATATGTTCCCCATTGCAGGAGCTCTTACAGAAGAATACAAGCCTTTGAGCAGATACCAGTGACAGCTCTCTAATTGATGGAAAGCAGCTGTCTTTGAGTACAGCTGAGCATTTGTCAAACACCACTTTATGTGTATTAACTGTCTCTGTACATGCTGAGGAGACCAGTAATATCCCTATCTTGTTCAGTAGGGCATGGAGGCAAAGAGAGAACAAAGACTGATGGAACTCAGAGAATTAGTGGATGTCAGAGCTCTGCTGCCATGCCTGTCACCTGTGTTGCCAACCATTCCATGGTCTATCACAGAGACTCGGTAGCTTTGCAAAAATGACTATGGTCATTGCTCACAGACTTCACAAAATATTTGTTTCTCTCATTCACTTAGTCTCCACACTTGAGTGGACATTTGAACATGTCCCCTTGATAGGGAGGCCTGGTGGCACTCAGAGGAAGGATAGCAGGTTACCAAGAAGAGACTTGATACCCTATGAGCATATACAGGGGGAGGAAATCCCCCTCAGGAACAGGGAGGGGAATAAGGGGAAAATGGGAGGGAGGGAAGAATGGGAGGATACAAGGGATGGGATAACCATTGAGATGTAACAAGAATAAATTAATTAAAAAAAAGAGAAATCAGAGATTTGTGAAGTGTATGCCACATAGGACACACAGAAGGCCATTGGCCAAGATGTGCTTCAATTGTTCATGCCTCTAATCTCAGAGTCCTTGGTTCTATCTAGTATGCTAGCAAACTATGGTCCAGGACAAATTTCTAACCTCTCTTTTCTCTCCTTGAGTGATCTTATCTCAGCTCATGGCTTTAATGGGTACCTACCATTCCTAGTTATGGTTTCTTCTCTGGTTTTAACTAATGGATCCTCAGGGTCAGAACATGTTTCTTAACAGCCATAGTGGATAAAAGATGTTAAGGATTTTAGCTTGGGTTTATCTCGAGGGTGAGTGCTTTAAAGGCAGACCTGGGTATTGCACAGCCTTGACTCTTCAGATGCAGGACGACATCATTCAAGTAGCTCCTTAGGACTATTTGTTAAACTGCTAAGAGCACATCCGTTTTGTTCTGAGAGGATGAGGATGAACATTTTGCTCTTAGAATCCTCTTCTAGATTGGTTTCCTGATGTATGGTACAGCTTAGTATAACTGGAGAAAATTTTCTAACAATCTTGATCTTTCAACAGAAAATGTAAGACTAAAAGCCATAACCATGGTTAGTATTAGCTTTGACGTACCTTATCAACTGATACAGCATTTGGATACAGACAGAGTTAGGTTCACACAACAACATAATTCTTTTGTAAATCTATGACTTCTTATCAACATTCACTTAGCCTCAATTTCCTTCTCTGTAAATGTACACTATATTATGAATCAACCGAAAGACAGTAGCATTGTGAGGAATAAATAAGACCTGTTTATAAATGATGTGATGTTTTCTTCTGTCAGTTATTCAGCTGAGAATAGCCACCATATTTTTCTTATTCCTATTATCTAGATAAAAGAAAGTGTAAGCACTGTATCAAGATAGTGGTGCTGGTATGGAGTTCATTAAGTGGCCAGCCCAACCTGGGTGGTCAGTATCAACTCTCATCAAGGTAAAGTTTCCACTGCTTTCTTGAGCTGAGGCCTGTTGTGATCACCCGTGGAGCACACTTACTGCTTGTAGAGTTCTGAGAGGCCCCAGGACAGTGAGAGGGAGCCCTTACCTTGAGAATTATCCTATAATTAAAGCATTGTATCAAAAAGGACAGAAGTTACTCTTAATTTTGTTTGGATAGTTAAGGATTTTAAATGAGTAACTATTTTAGAAAACAAAAGAAAGAAAGAGAAAAGAAAAAGAAGGAGAACACTTTCTGTGCTGAAATTGTTGCAGGCTTTGCTCACTTGGCTGAAGTCCCCACCCTAGGGACCAAGTTCTTGTGTTCCATTAAACAGGTAGACATGATCTTGGGAGTGCTGAGGAATGTTTTCTTCTTCTGAGTTTCAAGTGTCAGCATAGTTCCTAGTGTGCACTACAAGCCTAGTAAGATGAGTTAGAGGAATTAATTTTAAAAAAAAGCCCTCATCACAAGGCTGGTGGAGGAAGGATTGCAGTGACTGATGAGCCATCCTCACTCCTTTATCTACAGGAGAAGTTTCACTATTAAAGACTGATTTGTGTCAACGAAGAAGAGTAACCACATCAGCAACTCTCTTACCAAGACATAAATTCCAAAAGGATGTTGATACAAAGTTTAAGCAGGCTTCCTTGGCAAACCTAAGGAGAAAAATGATAGCCAAATGAACACCCTGGCATTGATTACCTCTAAGTCCAAATTTGTACTTAGAAACACTATGATTTCTTTGAGGTCCTACTCTTAGAATATAGTTCTGCATAACCAAATGCTATTCATATTTTATTATGTCAAGTCACCTGGGTTCTTACTAAAACACAAACTGTGATTTCACTGATGTAGTGTGGGACTCAGAGTTCTACATTTTACACAAGTTCCAGGTGTTGTGGATCTTGCAGGCTCATTCAAACCAATTCTCAACACTAAGCACTCTGATTTGTCCACCCATCTCAGGCTCTTTCTGTGCAGAAGGCAGGTGGGGCTGCTCTTGTGTCTCTCTGTCCATAACAACCAAGACTGAAGATCAAGAGGATGCTTCCAGAAGATAACTTCTTCCGAAGTCTGTACGTCAATGGAGCTATTTGCTTTGATGTGGAAACAGCTGCAGAGCTACAGCAAACATTAGTAGATTCTACGTTTACAGAAGATAATGCTCTAACGTTATAGAGTGTTTTGGGGCGACTGTTCAGGCACCAAACTGTCTCTGTCATTTTCTCATTTTGACAGCTGCTAACCAGCACTTCCTGTCTACTCAGGTAATTAATTTTAATCCTTCTCAAGTCTCTGATGGGGCTGAGGACTAGATTGTTTAGTTTTAAAATTAAGCCTGGTTGTTCAGGAGTTAAGATACTTTTAGGTCTGGATAGATACTTCAAGTTGATAACAATGAGATATGACAGACATGGATTTATATTCGGAATCTTAGACACACCAAGATAGGGCAGATGCTTTCTTTCAAGTTTGCCAAATAAAAATAGCCAAAACACTGTGAGTGTAACATTTATATAATTCCGGATTGTTTCGTGGTTCTTCTCGCTGTAGGTAGTTTATTGTATATATGTATAATAATATAAATGTATATGTGAAAAATGAAAAATAATAAAATAATGAAAATAAATAAAAAGAATGACTTTCTACCTTTCCAAAGAAGATTCTATGTTCATGGTTTAGCTATACCATTTATAATTCCTTGTCACAGAGCATGTTCCTTTTGGAACTAGAATTGTGGAGAACCCACGGGGAGTCCGTGCAATCCCTGTCAGACCCCACACAGTCAATTTAGCCCAAAAGAAGTCAGATATATTCTCAGGGTACTTTTACCTGCATCAAGAATGCATCCTATACAAAATAGAATGAAGTCATAAAGAGGGTGGTTAAGCCAAGTCTTAGTGCATCTGTATCTGTAATGCAATTTGCTTGATGTTTTTCTTTCAATTATTCTCTAGCTATAAACTAACCAGCCCTACATATCAAGCTTTTGACAGGCCTTATGATTTAAAAATATGCATGTATTGTAAATGTTCAGAATTGACAAAAGCTTGCTTGTGTTTTTAAGTAAAATAGATTCTATCGTCTTTTCTAGCCTTATTCCAACACCACATTTTGTGCAATCTTTACTTTTGCTGATATACTGTGTCATCACATTGAACCTTTGGTCATTTGAGAATGTGTTGATTTAAAAAAAAATAATGTTGGAGTACAATACCAAGCATTCTCTAGTTCTCAACACTGTGTGTGGTATAATACACTGAAATGAAAAGCTATTTAGCACCTACTGAGAATCAGAAACATACCAGGAAACTGCAGGTAGAGATGCTCAAAAAGGATGCATAGGGGTTTTGTTGTCTTTTTCTAAAAGAAATTTCAAAAATGGCTTCATTGCTGAATTTAACTAGACAGACAATTTGATCCTTGCATACGAAAATCATCCAGACCTTTGACCACTTTTGAGCCCTAAAGAACTCCGTTCAGGAACTACTGATAGGAAAGTACAGCCTGGATAAAGCTATTAGGCCCAACTGGAAGTCTGAAGAAGCTGAAAGAAGAAAAATGCTGGCACCCAGCTCTCCATCCCCCATGCTGTTGCTGACTCTGGGGTTATTAAAAGGCTGCCTTGCCTAAAAAACAAGAGAATAATTGAGATGCACAGAGAGAAACACAACATTCTAAAATGGCCCATGTCGCCAAAGTTTATTTCCTTTGGGGCACTACAGAATATGTCCGCAGCTATCTGAGGAGGAAGTGACTGAGTCATTACAAGGCTTCTAGTAGAGAGGTAGAGTTTATTCTCCTGAGCACACTGTTAATGAGGAAAGTAATTCCTGATAAAGTTTCTGCCAGACATACAAGCCCAGGTTCTGTGCAAAAAAGTATTCTATTCTCTCCAGCATGCCTATCAGCTCTTAAGTGTTTTAACCTATGAGCTCCAAACCATTTCTACTCACACCTCTTTATTCCAAGGAACATTTCCATCTTCAAAAGCAGTAAAATTCTGAAAAATCTTCTGTGCTGGCTTGAAGAGGGATAGTGAGGCAGATTGCTATTTGGATAAATGATTTATTAAAATGGTTATTGCCCAGGGGTCCTGCTCAAACTATGCACCAGCCAAAGACAATACGTGCAGTAAACTTCAAACCCCTACACAAATCTAGCCAATGGACAGGACATTCTCCACAGTTGAGTGGAGAGTGGGGTCTAACTTTCACATGAACTCTGGTGCTCTCCTGGATGGGGAGGCCTGGTGGCACTCAGAGGAAGGATAGCAGGCTACCAAGAAGAGACTTGATATCCTATGAGCATATACAGGGTCCGGAGATCCCCCTCAGTCACAGTCATAGGGGAGTGGTGTAAGGGGAAAATTGGAGGGAGGGAGGAACGGGAGGATACAAGGGACAAGATAACAATTGAGATATAATATGAATAAATTAATAAAATATATTAAAAATAATAAAATGGTTATTAACACCATAGATGAACATAGCATGGTAGGGGCCCTGAGAAAAGATAAGGCCACATGGCAGTGAGGGCCCCTTCTTTTCTCATCCACAGTTGGACATTGCACTGCTAACCAGTGAGTAGTCAGTTAAAGAATGTCAGATGATGACAAACCTGGTTCCTGGCTGACCATTATTGGCATCCACAGGGCGCAAGTCAGAAGGGGGGTAGAGGAAGTGGAAAAGGAGAGTGATACTGCTGGAGAATGAGTTAAGCGATTTTGGGCATGCAGAAGATTTGTGATTCTATCCTTAGATCTAATATGAACATCTGAAAGAAACAACTGGAATGTGTTCAGAAGTAGATTTTTTAAAAATCATGTAATAATCCCAAACTGCCAGCAACTTGACCTCAGTGTTGTAAAACTTGGAGCAAAAACACTTAGCACAGACGACTGAGTTCTGAACTTCAGGATCCTGAGGTAGAATTGTTGTTCAAAACTGCTAAATGTGTGGTGGCAATTAAAGGTGACACAGGAAAAGAGTGTGTCCGCCCAGAATAGAATACAACTCAGGGTAGCGTACATGATTTCACAGCTATCCAATTCTGAGATATGTGACAATTGTCCTCAGGCAAGAACAGCAAGGGTGTCCAGACAACCACTTCATATGCGTGAGCAATCTGTCATGGTAATACACCTTTGTCGTGCTGCACTGCGTAGCATGTCAGAAATGTGTGCCAAGGGCAGAACAGATGCCCTTGGAGGCCTATTGTGGTTTCGGTATGGAACAGCTTCTAAGAGTGGTATCATAGGTTTTTCCTGTCTTGATTAAAAAATATTAGTAGCAAAAGCAACCTGGGGAGGAGTGGGTTGATTCGCGGATTAAAGATCATAGTCCATCGTGAAGGAAGTCAAGGGGCAGAACCCAAAGCAGGAACCCAGAGGCAGGAACTGAAACAGGAGAATGCTGATTATTGGAGTGCTCTTCAAGCTTGCTCAGCCTATTTTCATCTAAACTCTAAACTCTGGGATTTCCTGGCCAGCAGTGGCATGCCGCAAAATGGACCAGGCTTTACCACATCAAGCATTAACCAAGAAAATGCCTCACAAGCTTGTCTATAGGATTATAAGACAGTTATTTTTCCCCAGTGAAGCTCTTCTTCCCAGATGATTTTAGCTTGTGTCAAGCTATAAGAAAATAAAACAAAACAAACAAACAAACAAAAACAAGCCTAACCAGTTAAGTGACAATGAATAAAATCTCCTATTGGATTAGTTAAAATGTTGGATCATGGGAGAAGTTTGTATGGTGGGGTGCTATAGAAATACTTCACAAAGGAAAAAAAGAATGGCGTTTATCTCCATAGTTTGTAACAGCTTTATTATGAAAAGACTTTGCCTTTAAAAGGACAGAAAGTCCTAGAACTTCATGTCTATTGCAAGCTATCTTTGCTTTATCTTGTTTTATTTTCATAAAAGTTATGTTTTAGAAGATATGAACTCACAAAACAAAATAATGAGTATAATTCAAATATTTCTTTCCTAAACAAATAAGTAAATTAAAAGTTAAAAAAAAAAAAAAGAAAAGTCAGGTGTTTAAAACTCAGACTTAAGTGAGAGAAATTCCACAGAATTACATAAAGCATAAAATGGATATTTTACTATGGCTATCTTAGCTGAAGCAGCTATTAAAAAAACAAAATTAATGTAATTCTGGTTTAATTTAGTTTGGATTTATCAAGTCAGCAAAGTTAATTTTATGTCAATAAAATAAAAGAAACTCAAGCTGGGCAAATTATTTTACACTCTATGAATGTCTGGAGGAAATAATAAAAACATAGTTAAATGACTCTGCGAGTACTGGGAGTGCATTTAAGTTTATATGAAAGTGTGCCATTGTATTTCTTGGAGAATGAAAGTGATCCAAAAGAAACAAACCATTCTGTAATTCAGCATTTGGGTCCCAGTAGGTGACTAATTGTTCGAGCAACCCCTGAAGAAGATGTATATTGTTCTTTAAATCAATACCGGGTTCAGCAAGGCTCAGGTTGCAACATCACTGGCAACTTACTACTTGCAGTTTCAGATAGTATCCACAGACTTTGTAAATGAACTTTTGGTTCCTAGTAGTACAGTGACATAGGAATTGTGGGCAACTCAAGGTGATGGTCTTGACTTCTGAGAGATGTTTCAAGGGCTCTGAGTTGAAGGCTGTGTTTACTGTGAGCTCCTCCTTGAAGGAAAATAATAACTATTTAAAAAATGTTGAAAGAGAGCTGACTTTGTGAATTAAGTGGTCTGATACAGCACATTATCATCTGTGCAGTAGACCCTGAATAGATGGAAAATCAATTAACCAAATGCTTAGAGATAAAATGAAAGCTAATATTGACTTTACAGAATGTTTTAAGTCAGTAAAGCTCATCTTAGAGTGTGTAAGTGAGGTAGCCTAAGATTCAAAGTCTGACACATGCATGGAGGTCCAACTTTTATCTTTCATATATTCAGGGGTAGAATTGGCTTAAGCCTTTCTAAGAAACCAGTGACTCTTTACTTGTGTTTGAAATAGAAAACTGAATAGACATTGAAACATTAATAGGTTGTCAGAATGACAATTGAAATATAAAAGTGTATGTGTGTGCTTTCTGTGTGTACAAACAGATCAGAGAACTCAAACATAGCTGACAATTCAGACATATGTTACCTGACTACTGGAAGTGAGTTATTGTTCAAGTGACATTCCCCATTCGTCTGTCTTCTGTCTCTTTATTTTTAATAATGCTAAGATAAGGCTCACAGTCACTTCCATCACACTATCAATACAATACATGCCTGCTTTGTTTATTAATACTTTCCAAAACTCAAAAAAGCTGCCTGCTTCATTGAAGACATGAAGAACTGTTAAAATAATTTATTCAATGATAACCATGAAGTTCTGAGGAATTGAATTACCAAATCATTCATCTAGGAAGGATTCCTGTCCTGAAAACTGTAAGATCCATGTAGTTTTTACTAATACTTTCTAATATCTAGCTAAGAGTACAGTTTGCTGGTGAGGTAACTGATGGAGCTCCTTCCATTTGATGTCAGCAGTCTACACCCTCCCAAATATATGAGGTTTCTCCTTTTATATAGATGATGGACCCAAGTTTCAAAGAAGTGGAGTAGCTTGCTCAGCATAGACCAGTCATAGACCTGGACTCAGAATGTAGGCTTCCATGAAATGGAGATATGACACAGAGAAATGACTAGAAGGAACAGATATTGAGATTTACACAAAAGATGTTTTAATTTAGCTGCAACAACTTTCAGGATTACTGTAATGAAATTATAGCAATCCAAATAAATAGTGAAATTTGAGCTGCAAATAAATGGGCCTAGTTGTTATCATTATGAAATTACACACCATGAAACAGGTACACTATGAGGAAGTTTGTTATTGTGAGAAAGGTGAGGGAGAGAGGGAGAGAAGGCATAGTCTGTATGGCCCATGAGAGAGACAAGGAATCAGAGGGACTGGCAGAGAGAGAGTGTGTAAGAGAAGAGGGAGAAATAGTAAGAGTACAAGAGAGAAGTGCAAGAGTAAGAGAATAATGGTTTGTCCTTTTATATCCTGGGCCCCTGGCACACACCTGGTGGCAGGCAGCCAGGGATGATGTCAGAGGTTTCTAAGCAACTAGAGGCAGGTCAGCTTGTGAGCTAAAATTTCTCCATTTTCTTTGAATTATGCTCATTGGAAGCAGCTTTTGGATACCAGCTAAGGGGGAGGAGAGGGGAGAGGAGAGAGAGAGAGAGAGGAGGGAGAGGGAGGGAGGGAGGGAGAGAGAGAGAGAGAGAGAGAGAGAGAGAGAGAG
Source organism: Acomys percivali (assembly GCA_907169655.1). NCBI lineage: Eukaryota > Metazoa > Chordata > Mammalia > Rodentia > Muridae > Acomys > Acomys percivali. Next base: position 6,324 of record CAJRSG010001588.1, on the reverse strand, counting down.
AGAGAGAGAGAGAGAGAGAGAGAGAGAGAGAGAAGAGCAACAACACTGGATTATACGGTGAAGGGGAAGGAAAAACCCCTGCCATGGAAAGTCCAGGGTAGAGGCCAGGGTACACTGGATATGCCCTGCAGCAGGCACAGACTGAGGCATTCTGGAAGAGTTTGGAGCTGTTTGTTTCTTGTCTGAAGCACATAATTCCAACCTTTTGTTGATAATAAATGGACAAGAGGTGAAGAAAGCTTCTTTCGTTTCTTCATGCTGACATTGGGATAGTGGTAGAGGGCCAAAAGGCTGAAATGTTGGCCAAGTCTGGGAAGAACAGACTGTTGTATTTGCTGTCCAAGGTCTGAGGACATCTGCTGCTAGGAGGAACAATGCAGGTCCAGCTGACATGACCTATGAGGTTTGACTAGAGCACCTGAGGGTAGCTGCTTTAGAACTATCCTGGATGTAGGGAATCTGGCAGGATACTTGAACATGTATATGGTCAGAAAACAAAGTTAAGTAGGTTAGAGAGAAATTTCTTTTAGGCGTACGTTTGAAACCTTTGGGAGAGCAAGCAGAGATGGAAGTTTTGGAGTGAAGAAGAGAAAAAAGGCTTGAGAACAGGGAACTTCCTTCCATTTATCCAAGTTCTGACAGTCACTAAAACTGTCTCATTTTCAATCTGTCCAACTTTGTTTGCAGAGGCATGTAAGCTTAGCAGGCCTTAATGTAAGCATAGGGATTTGAAATTCCCCAGAAGGCATCCCAGTGGAGTCTGAAGGGACAGTGAATGACAGTGAATGGACTGTTCCCACAGGCTAATGGAGTTGTTGGTCCATTCTGGTGTCCCCCAGAGCAAAGTTTAACTCAAACATTGGTCCTATCTGTCCTAACAGCTTGTCAGCATTGGTCAGAGACCGAAGACATAGCCCTAACAGGAAAGAGCTCAGCCCAGAGACACAGTCCACCTAGCATGCCAGGATTTTAGGAGCAGAGAAAAAAAGCTGGGCTAGAGAGAAAGCTCACCCAAATGTAAACGTCCCAAGTGAAAGTCAGCAAGAAGGACCAGCTGCAGTCATGCAGACCATAGATGGGGAACCTCTGCTCCCCAGTGAACCAGAGAGTTGTTGACAGTCTCTTGGACAAGGAGAAGCATTCACACTAACTAAGAAGGGAGGAACTCAAGAATCACCCGGTATTGTGTACAGAAAGTTGGCAACCGGGTAGCTGGAAAGGAAACCCTACCCTCTGAGATAGGCGATAGGCAGGAAACGTAGGCTGTTGATTTGTAGTACTTACTTGGTTTCCGTTTGACCTGAGAGGTGGATTTCCTGTAGCTTACAAGAAGTTTACTAAGAGAGATAAATATTAGACATGTTAGTATCATCATTATTTGCAATCTGCAGTGAAACACACATTGCAGAAAAAGGCAGCAGACATGTATTTTTGTGTTATAGTATAGTAGAGGCTTAGGAAAACTTTGGGCTAAAAGCAGGAGTATTTTCTCAGGTGAGCTTAGGAAAGACAGAAGCCTTACAGATCATTCTGAGAGAGCTCCATTGATTAATGTCAAAGCATTAAACAGTTAATACAATAGCATAGAATCAGGAAGAAATCTGAAGCATTGTTATCTATTTTGGATAACTTAAAACATCCTTTAGAATCTGTGACCTTCATAACTTGCATCTACCAAACTTGAAACACCTTCTTAGACATTCTAACATTCATAGCTTTTATGTACCAAACTTAAATACTTTCTTAGAGGCTTTATTTTTAATTTAAACTTCTGCATTCTTATCTAATTATATACCATGAGACATCGGTGAAATTGCTGTGAGCAGTCACTGTCCTTTTGTGAAAAGAATGGAGAAAGGTTTCATCTGAGACCTGCTTTTTATGTCTGTTAGTAAGGTAGATTGTACCTAGACCTGACAGTAGTTGCTGTAGGAATGAAGTTTAAAGTCTGTTCCCCTGCATATAAAGAGAAGTAAGAAAGTGTCTGAAGCCAGTTTATCTTTAACCTGAGGTCTCTGAGTAAGGCAAATCTCTTTGTCTTTTTAGGTATGAGATCTAGTAGTTTTAATGACTTAATGAATTCACTAATGAACAAACATGTCAGATTACTTTGGGCTAAGGGGCTAATTGCCTATTCGCTAGTTATCAATCCACCATTAGCTTAGCTATCAATGTGATCAGAGACATGAGAAGGATAAGTTCTAATCTAAATGAATCTATGTATCAATCAAAGTGACAGGCATGACTAGTCAGTCCATGGCCCAGTACCTACACAGTTGTCCCAGTCTCCTGTGGCAACATGGGCAGGCAGCGTGGTCATCAGGTGCAGGCGATCGGTGGAAAGAGAACATGAAGAGATTGACCTCACATCATTTTCCGCAATGTGAGATGATAGTTGTCCAGGTGTCCAGTTTATCCACAGTTCAGGCTGGTACCTAGCAGAGGGTCATGTGTTGGGGGCAGTCTTTCTCAGTGGTTAGCATACCACGATCATGGGTTGAAGTCATCTGTTGTTGTTCCCAAATCTTCTTGGCGACCTTGGGAGAACTAGTGGAAGGATTTGGAAATCTGTTTCTTACAATAAGTTTATACAGGCTAAATGCTGTATTCATCAAATTTCTGACAAGCTTGAGGACTAGCATATCTGAGTTAAGCAACCTATGTCTGTATTTAGTTATCTGCTCTAAACTGCACCTTGCAAACATTAAACCAAATGTTATGATCTTATTTTATGTTTGACTTTGAAAATATGTATTTTTGAACATGTTAAAGGATTTGATTATTTCTAAGATCTTTATCATTAGAGACTAGGACTTTAGGTTTCATCCCTGTTAAGTTGGAGCCTTAAAAAATGTAAACATAGTTCATAAAAGGAGACCAGAACAGTTTCTTGTATGATTTAGTTTATAAAAGTCCCTGGCTTGTAAATGTCTAAAAGTATATTAATAGATTAATAACATTATCATATTCAGAAAACAAAGCTAAACATATTTCTAACGTAGTGATTTTTTAAGTATTTTAGAATGTAGGTCCAGGCTGGTGAGATGGCTCAGCCATTAAAGGCTAGGCTCACAACCAAAAAATATAAGAGAATGTCGGTAGGGCATAACAACTATGCTCTAACAGTGTAAACAAATGATTGTCTCTATAATTAATATATCACAGTTTCCAGGGCTGGTAATATAGTAGAATATTGTAGAACAAAATTTAAAATTATATCTGAATTTATTATATCAAACCCATTGGCCAGGAAGCCTGCAGGTGAACCCAGAGCAGGTGGTGACAGAAGAAACAAAATTTGTTTATTCCTGCATTTAAGGACTAGTAAGAACATAAGTAGTTAGACATTTATTTTAAATTAGCTTGCTTATACAAATAGGCCTTTATAGTCTTGAAGCAAAAACATTTTTAACCAGGGTACAATATACAGTATATTGTAAAATTCTATACCAATTTAAAATGAGATTTGTTGGTTTCTTAGTCTAAAAGGAGATGAAAGGTTTTTTTGTTTGTTTGTTTTTTTTTGTTTTTTGTTTTGTTTTTTGTAACAGAGAGCCAATTAAAGAGGAATTTTGGGAACTTTGGGGGAGAGGAAAGTAGCAAGTGAGAAGGTGAGTACCTGGAGAAGCAGAAAGTTGGACCCAGGAGGGTGAATATGTAGAATATAGGATAAAATTTACCTCAGCAGTGGAGAATGTTATGATCAGACAGTGGTGAGAGCAGGCATGGGGTATAATCTCTGTTCTCACCTGGCTCTAGTCACTGTATTATGTAGCAGTGTTACTGGTATCCTTCTGCCTTCCCTGGCGCAGCTCCCAGACCATGTCTGCTCACAGGTGGTAGGGGCAGGTGGCCCCTAGGTTGCATGTTTGTGGAGCCAAGGAGAACATTGTGGGCTCATGGTATGGAGCCAGGACTGGTACGGCAGGGGGTCCGGCCCTCAGCAGAGGGGTAGCCCAAAAGTGCTCAGGCACCTTAGGGCAGGTAGGCAGCAGGAACCACATTTCCCTGTCTCTGGGAAGTGCGAGAGAAAGTGAGCATATGCTTACCTAACCATAGTGGGAGTTTGATCCAGCAGTCATGGACAGCAGGGAAGGGACTGTAGGCAGGAGCGAAGCAGATGGGGATAACGGATTCTGTTGTGAGTGACATGGTGGCTGCAAGGAGTTCAGTAGAAGGGATTCCGGCATGCCTAGACAGTACCGGAAGAGCCTTTCTCAGTATGGGCCACCAAAATGTTATCCTACACAACAGGTATGGTAGGAGGAAGTTTATTATTGTGAGAAGAGCAAGGGAGAAAGGAAGAGAAGATATAGTCTGAATGAGCCATAAGAGGGACAGGGAATCAGAGAGAAAGGCAGACAGATTGCGAGAGAAAGAGAGAAAGGGTAAAAGTACAAGAGAGAAGCGCAAGAGTAAGAGAGAAAGGAGTGGCAGGTTTGTCCTCTTATATCCTAAGCCCCTGGCACACATCTGGTGAGGGCAGCCTGTGATGGTGTCAGATGTTGCTAAGCAACCTAGAGGCAGATAAGACCTGCTAGCATTAGTTATTCAAAAGTAACCTGGGAAGTAGAAAGAAGCTGGGACTGTTCTTCAAATACAGGGCTGATCGAGTTGGTGTGCGGAGCAGGTCAGGCTGTGAGCTCTGTCTGCCAGCTGCTGTTGGCCTCACAGGTATGCTTTTTGGTTTAAAAGCATAAAGCATTCAAGTATATGTAATCAGTCTCTGGCAAGCTGATTCATACCAAACAAATACAGAATGTCTCAGACACCAAAGTTATCTTACAGTAGAAAATAACTTCAATGAAGACCTGAGAGGTCCGGGTGGGGCTGTCAGAGCTCTAGAAGCTGCAGCAAAGGGTTGACAAACACTAGAGTTATTTCTGGTCAGGAGATAAAAGGAAGCCTTTGTTTTCTCCCCAAACATTAAAGCTAATCAAAAAGAGTTGATATCATTTGTGGCAAAAGTCAGCTAATAAATTGCTGTTGTGAGCTCTGAAACTATCTATGTAAAGACCATCATTTTAAAATCGTGTCTTGTGTTGCTGATATGGCGCACAATAACCATTCATCCTTACCCTCTACTCGGCTTTCTAAAGCCAAGATGCTATCCTTTTGTGACATGTCCTCGCATCTCCATTAAGAAGTTCACAGTCAGAAAGCCACTCTAGAGTGGCCTGCGAGTCAAGAGGCTCATGTTTCACTGTCATTTTTACTAGTGGCTCGATAATAGCCCTGATCCCTCATTGATACACATAAGTGTTAGAGTAGATGAAATGTTCTTCTTTAATGACTTAAAATCGTTAAGTTCTGAATTTCCTTTCGTATTAGTGGGCCTCTACAGCTTTCTGACTGCCCAACATACATTTACTTTGTCACTTTTTAATGAGTCTTATAGAAATGAAGACAGTTTAAAGAGGCACCTGGCTCTCTCATTCTGACGACTGGACTACAGGCCCTACGAACTGGATATTTCCCCAGGAATCCCCTGCAAGGAGAAGGAAAGGACACCAGCCAGAGGGCAACTATTTTCTCTGACGGAGATTTTAAAGAATTCTTACAACTTGTCAGATCACCTTATAGAATGATCCTGAACCCAGGACAATAATGAGTCAGTGGTGGGCTGGACCATGTCTTGACTTAGATTTCTGAGATATACATATATTCTTGATCCTCTATTTAAACATTGATCTCACCTCAAGACCTCTTATCTTTTGTGGTCAGATTGGACCAATCTTCATTTCCTGCTTTGCCATAACAATTAGGCTCTTTTTGTTGTCTTATTCAAGACACTTAGCTAGACTTGACTTGGGACACTATTTTGAACTCCCAAATTCAGTAACAACTTGCCTTAGATGGAAGAGCAGAAAAAACCTACAATGTATTACTGTTGTTTATGATGATTTATGTAATTCCTCTATTTTCAAACCAATGTTTCATTATCCATTTTCTCTTTCTGGTGCTTGACTCATAGAGATGCAAGGTTCTGTCAGGCTTCTGCCTTGTGCTAAACCAGAGGTTCAAGATTCATGATCTATTAGGGGAAGTGCTTCTTTTACCTCTGGCCATAGTTACCCTAACAAGAGGGTATGGGAGGTGGGTGGGGCATGAGTCTTTGATCCTTTATCTCCTGGTTTTCACTGTCCTTGCCAGTAACATACTTTTAGAAATGTCTTTCATACCATTTTAATGGGTTTTCAGGAACTAATGATGAAAAGTACAGATATTAAATGTTAAAAAGTTTAGCCAGAAATTACCTGTGTAATGGTTGATTAACGTAATGAAATAGAAAAGTTTTGGGGAAATGATTTGGGCAGTCATGTG
>CAJRSG010001576.1:0-23432 GCA_907169655.1 Acomys percivali | reverse complement strand
ACATGGTGGCTCACAACCATCTGTAATGTGATCTGGTGCCCTCTTCTGGTTTGCATAAAGACAGTGTATTCATATACAAAAAATAAATACATCTTAAAAAAAAAAGAGTCCTGAGTGTTGAATTTCTCCCAAGAGTCCATGGTTGTTTACTGTGGGCAGCTAAAACCATAGCCAGCAAGTATCTCAGACCCTGGCATAATACACTGAGTGGACCTAGGGCAGGCTGTCTTGTGACCTCCTTCCCTCCTTGCCTTGGGGTACATTCCAGAAGGCTGTCTTGTGACCTCTTCCCCTCCCTCATGGTACTCTCCAGCTGTTCTCATTATTTCCGTAATTACAGAGGCCTTCAGAGGACGAGCAAAACAAAGTCTAAAGATACCATCTTGTGGTTCCAGATGCCTAAAAATTCCACCCAGCCCCAGAACCACAGGGGCCCTCGCCCTGCCAAACATCCTGACTTCCTGATATCTTGCGGAAAACCACGCACCCAGATCACCCCACTCAGCCACTCAACCTCCTGCTTCAATGGTATATAATTGCCTGAGAAAAAAATAAAATTTGGTCAGCTTGATCAGACTCCTTGACTCGCTGTCCGGTCTTCACGTCTCTCGTCCCCCATTCTCTCCCTAGGGGTCCGAGGGTCACAGTTGGTTTTCCGGAGCGTCTGGACAGTTTACCATAAGCTGGAGCTATGGAGGTGCTCTTTCAGACACCTGTGTACATGCTGTTTCTCTCTTACTCCCCTGGACTCCCCTGCCATGCCAGGCTGCCTGCGTTCACCTGTGTACACACACCTGCTGCTTTATACTCATCCAGAAGTGACGGCTGAGTTCAGTGCGCTGCCTTACGCCACAAGTCTCGGCACGAGCGCAGAGGCTGGAGGCAAGACAGTGAGTCTGAGGTTAGCACGGCTACCTTGTAGAATGTTACTTCATCAGATGGCTGAAGATCGGGAGGCCATCCATTACTACAAGCTGCTCGCACACTTGATAAGTAACCATGTGCAGTTTACTTTGCTGAGCACATTGCCAGAAGTTTTGTAATTTCCAGAGCACAACTTGGGAAGTTATATATGTTCTTAAGGGATGACACTAGCTAACCCCTGAACCCCCATGCTCCTGAATCTAGTGGGAATCCCTGGCTTCACAAATTCAAAATATGTTGTACGTGTTGTTGGCTTTTCTCCTGATGGTAGAAGCTCATGTGTGAAATGTCAGGCCCGCAGTTTTGAGTTTTGAGAGACATGTGAAGATTGAAGAGCCAAGTGTTTTAGTAAGAGAGAAAATGTAGTCTGTGCTATGGATCCTAGAGAGAAAAGATGAAAAGACCTGCAATAGGTTTCTGTGAGGAGTCTGGGATGTTTCTTAGAAGTAGACTGGAGAGATGGCTCAGTGGTCCTGAGGTCAATTCCCAGCAAACACTTGGCTGCTGACATTCATCCATACCGGATTCTGATGCCTTCTTGCAGCAGGCAGGTGCACAGGCAGACAGGGTGTCCACAAGTAAAATAAATAAAATATTTATGAAAAAGAACACAGGAAGAAGTGGCAGAAGAGCTCAGGAGTGGGAATGTGCTGCGACAATCCTGGTGGGACAAGTGAAGATTGCTCCTTGTGCCTCCTTTCTAAGTGCCTTTTGGTCCACTTGAATCTCCTGAGAGAGCTGCAAGCTGTACTTGTACCTGGCCCTGGCCACAGGGAAGTAGGTGGGTATCCAAGGAGGATGCAGAAAGAAAGATCCATATCTTAGAACTACTCGGGTACTCTGGAGTAAGGAAAGAGAGTGAAGTATTCTGAGTGGTGCCCAGTGGTCTGGGGGTGTTGGAGGGGTGGAGTCCTGAGGAGAGGAGAGAGACTGTGACAGATTTTCTGGGAGCTCACAATGGTTGCCTGGTTGCCTGGTTACCTGGTTGCCTGGTTTCCGGGTGGATCCTAGTAGGTGGTTAGTGTTTGGGGATCCAAGCTGTGGTCTTATAGTCAAGAGGATAGATTGGGATGGAATGCTTCTTCTTTCGATATGTCTTTGTTCTTACATTAGGGGCTTGGTTGGCCTGGTTCTGCAGCAAGATTATAGATGTCTCCAGCCCCTCAGGGAGCCCCTGCTGTGGCTGTTCCTCCCTCCAGACTCCAGATGGCAGGGTCTACGGGTGTGAAGGTGGGGAATACTGGAGCCCTCACCAGTGGGCTCACAGCGCCCAACCCTTTTCCCAGCATCCACCCCGGAGCCTCCTCCTGCCAGATGAGAAGCCAGTGCTGGGCTCAGGGACACCCTGAGGCTGTCGGCCCTCTCCCTTGTGGTATCTTTCCTGAGCTCTCTGACACCACGACAACCATCACCCTGTTGCTGCCCTATCAGACCCGGGTCAGCCTTGGAAGGCCTTGGGTGCAAGCCCCTTTGACCTTGAAGCTGGATTGTACCCTGTGTCCTAGGTGTCAGCACACCCAGGAGAAGCCTGGCAGCTTTAGTGGTCACCATAGTGGGTGGGGTTAGGCACAGAGCTCCTGGGTTTGCTAAGGGTGCTGGCTAATTTCCTCATCTTCCAGTTCAAGAGTTTGTTTCTGAGGCTCCTTTCTTATGGTCTAGATTGGCTGAAGGGTTTCTGTAGAGTTCCATGAGGGTAGCCTACAGGCATAGGGCGCTCCCTTCTACTCAGCCAGCAAGCCCTTCAGGGCTGCCAGGTACCCATAGTGGAGTCCACTCAGTGCAGTGTGTCCCAAGAGTCCTTGTGTGACCTGTGCCCAATTCCCCCCTCGCATCTCCACTGTACATCCCCTTCAAACTCATCCTTCATCCTCTTTATCCCGCTACCCCCACATCTCATAACACTGCCCAAGTTCCCTCCACACCTACACCCAGGCACGCTGCTCACACCACAGCATAACCCCTTAGGGAATCCTTTCAGCCTGCACAGAGACCCAACTCAGGCTTTCCTGGCCTAAAGGCCTGTTGGCCATCTTAGAGTCTAGGGCCAGCCAGCAGATGTTTTTTTGCTTTGAGAAGGGCAGAGTGAGTGTGGCCATCACCCTCCATGGTTGGCATCACCCTCCATATTTGGAATCACCATCAGCAGAATTATTTGGTGATCACTGCTGCAGTTCCCCTGCTTGTCTGTGAATGGAGACAGCAGTCCAGAGAGGGAGGTGCTCTTCTACTGGCAGGACAGGCAGGAAGTTGGTCTCCTGGGCCCTTTTTGTGCCAGGAGACCTAAGAGAAGGAGCAGGGTCCTGGTGACCCATAGCCAAAACTGAACGCTACATGGCTTGGCTAGCAGGACCCTGCAAACACAGCTTCCCAGGTCTCTCTAGGCAGCCATGTTGGCCAGGGTGACTGGACATCTCTACAGAGGACCTGCTGCAAGGGCTGCATCTGGGTTTATGTGTGGAAAACAGGTCTTGTCTGCCTGCGCTTGTTTGTGCCCAAGGCTACCCTTGCACCGCCATACTTTTGGTTAAGTAGTCCCCGCAGTACCCACAGCTGCCTTAGCTCATTTCTAAGCCACACAGACATGGACAGACATATGTGTGCGTGCACACACACACACACACACACACACACACACACACACACAGAGGCACACAGGCTACTCAGTTTCTCTGGGCTGTGATCAGGACATCAGGGACAGAGAACTTTCCTTCCACATGTCCATTTTATTTATTGATGCTCTTCCCTGCCCTCCTCTACTTCCCTTCATACCCTTCTATACTGCCTCGAGTTCTCTTGGGCTTTCCTTCTGTTTCTTATTCAAAGTGCGATCCCCACCTTTATTCTCTCTCTCTCTCTCTCTCTCTCTCTCTCTCTCTCTCTCTCTCTCTCACAGCTGTGCTCAAGGTGGATCTCAGACACCTGATCTGTCAGGAAAAGTGTGATCTCCCAGAACCCTTCAAGAGGTCTGTAAGGCACAGTCATGGTCATATGCAACCTTGCTGTGTGCACCTAGTGGGTTGGAGCCCAAGGCAGTGTTGTATTCTGGGGTGAATCTCAAGAGAAGCAGCCAGAGCAGGGTGTGTTCTGAAGGATTTCCCAAAGAGACCAGGCAGTCATCTTAGCATCCAGGCCAGCTACACTTTGAAGCCTCTTCACTGTGATGCTCAGCATCCCTGTGGGCAACAAACTTCTGGATTCTCCTGACTGACTAGCTCACCCGGGCTAACAGGGAGAATAAGTTTACTGGTCGACAAGGCCTCCTATCCTGTCCTGCCCTGCCCTGTCCAGGGATTACATTTGGAAAAATATAGAAGTCACGGGTGCCACAATGTGTGCCCTAGAAGATTGTAGGATGTGTGTTTGTGATTGTGTGTGTGTGTGTGTGTGTGTGTGTGTGTCCTGGATGGGAAGCTAGGATGTGAGAGTCCAGAGGCAAGTCCATAGAGGACCCAGTGTGTAGCAATTATTATGGTGTTTAGGTCAGAGGTGATCATCAGAAGGACAGTATTGCATGTAGAGAAGCACTTTAGGGCTTCATAAACCTTTGGCCCAAGTGCAAGGTCTGCAGTTTTCCAGGGTGGCTGGGTTGAGCTTGTGAAGTTCCATGAGACCAGTTGAGTGACATGAGACCAGATGAGTGACAATCATGTGGAAGTTGTCAGGACCCTTCCTTGGGGGTCACCTGCCAGCCTAGCACCTCTGAGAACTCAGAGCAGGCTCAATCCTGTTGAAACTCCCTTTGAAGCATCAGAGTGGATGCTTGCAGAAGGCGTCCAAGAGTGAGATAGTTGGGAATCGTGGCAATGGCAGGGCTGTCTTGAGGATGCTGAGAGAGTGGTCTTCTTCTAGGGGCCATCCAGGAATATCTTGGCTGTGGGCAGCTGAGCCCTTGGAGACTCTCAGTGCTACTGGAAGGAAGGCTTAATGCTGGAGAGTGACAAGTATTTGCCCAGTGATCACATTCTATATTTTACTTGGTCCCAAACAGACCTATATACCCCGGATACTATGGCTGAAACCATGTAGATCACAGATGGAAAGGGAGAACTCAAGAGAAAAGGAGCTACTAAGAGAGAGGGGGACGAGGATCTGTAGATGATGTGTGTATGTCTTTTTGAATGTTTTTGTGTGTAGCCTATTGACTGGACCAATTTTCTCTATGGAGAAATAGTTGTCTGTGCCCTAAAGAGAAAGGATAATAGTTCCTGATGCAGTTATTTGGAGCCTGAGACTTTTGTTAGTGGATTGGGGAGATGACCCAGTGGCTAAGAAACTCTGCTCTTCCAGATGTCCTGAGTTTAATACCACAGCAAACACTCATTGCCTCAGAGTCATATATAATGGAATATAGGCAGGTGCACATGGAAATAGGGGTTTCACACATAAAATAAGTAAAACCTCTAGGAAAAAAATGGAGAAGTGACAGAAGAACTCAGGAGTCATAATATGCTGGGGCCTCCTGGTGGGACAAGTGAAAATTCCTCCTTCTGCCTCCTTTGTAGGTGCCCTTTGGTTCACTTGAATCTCCTGAGAGCTGCAAGCTGCATCTGTGCTGAGCACTGGACACAGGGAGGTATGTGGGTGTCTTGGGAGGACATAGAAAGAAAGATCCATGTCTGAGAACAACCTGGAGACTCTGGAGAAAGGAATGGAAGAGTGTGACATATCCTGAGCAGTGCAGAGTGGGTAGGGTGGTCTGGGGCAGTGGGAGGGGTGGAGGCCTGAGCAGAAGAGAGAGATTGTGACAGACTTCCTGACAGCTCAGAATGGTTGCCTGGTTACCTTGTTGCCTTGCGCTGCCTAGTAGGTGGTTGGGTTGGGAGCTCAAGCCAGGGCCTGTTAGGCAAGTGAGCAGATTGGGATGGAACACTTCTTCTTTTGACATGTCCTTGTCCTCACATCAGCGGCATGGTTGATCTGGCTCTGCATCAGGATGGGTGATGTCTGCGGCCTTCACGGGGCACCTGCTGATGTTGATCCTCCCCCCAGAGTCCAGGTGGCAGTGTACAGGAAGGAACACACCTGGGTCCACAGGCATGAACACCTGGGAAACGGGAGCCCTCACCAGTGCGCACAAGGCAGACTGCCCTTTGCCTAGTATCCACTCGGGAGCCTCCTACTGCCAGGTGAGAAGCCAGTGCTGGGCTCAGTGGCCCCTGAGGCAGGTGGTCCTCTGCTTCATGGCATATGTCAAAGTTCCCCTGTGCCCTTAACCGGGAATCTTTGTCGTGCCCATGGTCACAGGTGTCATCACACCTATACTCTTGGTGTGTTTCTAAGGCTCCTCCCCTATGGTCTAGATTGGACTGAGTCCAGGCAGGGCCTGCTAGGCAAGTGGGCAGTTTGGGACAGACCATTTTTTCTTTTGACAAGTCCATGTTCTCACATCAGGGTTGTTGTTGCCCTGGGTGTGCGGCAAGATTGTAGACTTTTGCTGCCCCTGGGAGGTAGCAGAGGCTCTGCTGTCATTGATCCTCCCTCCAGAATCCAGATGTTGGGGCACTTGAAGGCTCAGGTCTGGGTCCACAGGCATGAAGGCCTAGGAATCTGGTACCCTCATCAGCAGGCACACAGCTGCCTGCCCCTTACCCAGCATCCTCTCTTGAGCCTCCTTTTTCTTACTTCCTTCCTTTCACTCATTTAAAAAAAAAAGATGAATTCACATGTATTTTACATCTACAGGTGCTTTACCCATATACTTATCTATGCATAATGTGTGTAAAGTCTGAAGAGGCCAGAAATGAGCATCTGATCTTGTGGCACTAGGGTTAAAAATGGCTGTGAGCTACCTTATGGGTAATGATACTCCAACCAGGGACCTCTGGGAGAGTAGTCAGTACTGCACATCTGTGTACACCTGTTCTCCAGAGGATACTACAGCGCATTCCCAGTTCTGCTGAACATTTCCTATAATCTTATCTCTTGCTGATCTTTTCCCTTGGGAAAATTGAAGGTCTTTGCAAATCTGTACAGTAGTCTCCTATTGTTGACTGGGTAAGTATTTTTTTCACAAAGACTGAATGAATATACTATTCATTATTATACTATTCTCTGAATCATTAACAGTAGAAAAGTTAAGAGATTCTGAATTCATTAATAATATTAATTTTATTATATTTAAAATGACTTATCATTAGTAGATATTTGATACTTTTTCTAGCTCAGTGTATAGCACCTAGGAGACCTAAACTGTTTTTTAGGTAGTAGGTAGGTTTGTTAGTCATTGTATTTAGAGAGGGCTGAGGTGCTTTTGTAAACACAGCAGAAATAGTAAGGTATGCTAAGTTTTCTATTACCTTTTTTTCCCTCTCTCTCTTTTTTTTTACAGTGTTTCTCTGTAGCTTTGGCTGTCAAGCCCATGGTTTGTAGATCAAGCTGTCCTTTAACTGACAAAAATCCATTATTCACTGCCTTCCAGCGGGTTGAAATTATAGGCTGTACCTCCACGCCCAGCTCTATTAGCTTTTGAAATAGGCCTGCTCTTACAATATAAAAGCTCAATTTGCTTTTTTTTTTGTTTTTGTTTGTATATTTGTGGAGAAGGAAGTATAGACATTTACTTAAGAGAAAAAGTTTGCAAATCCTCAGGGAATTGTGTTAATGTCTTAATTTGTGGAATTGTGGCACTTGTCTCACAATTTTATGACATGAAAATTATTTTTTTTACATTTAAAATCAAGGTTCTTAAAAGAACACATTCCTTTTTAGCTATTAGCAGTTGAACTTTTAGTTTTTTTAAAGCATGCTAAGTAATTTCTTACTACCATAGCACACTTATTATTATTATTTATTATTATTATTATTATTATTATTATTATTATTATTATTATTATTATTGTTAATTTTGGTTTTTCAGTACAGGTTCTCTCTGTGTAGCCTTGGCTATCCTAGAATTGTTTTGTAGACCTGGCTGACCTCAAACTCACAGGCCTTTGATATTATTTTAAAAACATTCTTGTAAGTGTGGGCATATATATATATATATATAATTTATTTATTATGTAGACTATATTCTGCCTGCATGTATACCTATGTTCTAGAAGAGGGCACCAGGTTTCATTATACACGTTTGTGAGCCACCATGTGGTTGCTTGGAATTGAATTCTGAGATTTTTCTGGGTAGAAGTCTTTTTTTTTTCTTTCCAAAAAAGTCAGTTTCATCTGCATTGGGATAAAAGGAAACAACTGCCCCTTGTATCTTGGGAGCGGAAACCCCATAAAGTCTAATTTGGCAGAAAAGGTGTAGTTATTCTGGCTCCATAGTGTCACTTCAAAATACCCAGAGACAAGCATCCCAGAGAGCTCCTGGGGCTGTCCCTTTTACAACCCAGGGTCCTGAATGAGAATGAGAGGGGGCTCCTTATCCCTTCCTCCTTTCCATCCCTCAGCACCCCAAGGCTTTTCCTCTTTTTCATAAGCTTTACTTTGGTCAGCTTAGCACTGGTGCTCGTTGTTAGACTAGACATATAGGACTCTGTGTGTGAATTAAAGCCTGGCGCTTGGTCTCCTGGCTGTTTTTTCTTTGACTAAGCACACTTAATCTCTGGTCCTCTTCAAAATCTGGGGCTACATTCTTCCTGCTGGAGGAGGCATAGGGGCACCACTGCAAGGAGAGATGCAGACTCCTGGGCCTTTTTTCATCTGAAGGCTGCGTGCCTGCCTCCCTGCACTTCCTCAAGCCAGGGGATTGGACCCAGCTCAGGAGGGTGTGTGAGGACACAGACATGAACAGTCCCCTTCCTGAAGAGTAGGATGGGGACCTCAGTTCAAATCTCAGCCCCCTGAGTGGCAAACCAGTTCATGGAACAAACCTCGGCTTCCCCAGGGTCTGAACCCAGGGAACATTGGAATAGAAGCCAGTGCTCTTAACTTTTGAGCCATCTCTCCAGGTCCCCTAGTGTGTACTCCTAATGCCACAAAAAGAGATCACTTGGTTATATTTTCCCTTAAAACTATTGAAATAATATCGGGAATTTGTCTGTTTTACTTTTTCCTAGAAAAGTAATATTTTACACTTTGAATAGTGTTCTAAGCAATAATTTTATTTTATAATAATTATTAGGTTCCAAAGGGTGGTTCCTGTTTTGCCAAAGGGCGAATCAGAAGTGTTTTGCACTCTTCTGTTGAACTTAGTTAAAAAGGTGAGTTTCATATGTGTTCAGCTTTTTTATAGTATATGCTCTTTTATATTTGTAAACATTGTTTTCAAATGCTTTGATTATTTTTTATTACAAAGTTAAATTCACTCATTCTTTCTTTATTTTTTTGTTTTTTGAAACAAGGTTCCTCTGTGGAGCCTTGGGTGTCCTTGACTCAACTTGTAGACCAGGCGGGCCTCAAACCTGCAGGCCTCTGCCTCTCGAATGCTGGGCTTAAAGGCGTGCATTAGCACACCCGGCCAATATTTGTAATTTAAGTTGCAATGAATATCAATAAACTTTCCAGTAAGGCAAAATCTATATACAGGGGCATCCACTTGCCAAAAGCAAGGGTTCAGGAAAATTTTAGAGAATCCTTAAAAATATCTGAATCTTTAGAAGCCAGGTGTTTGATCACGTGACAGCAGTAGCATTTCTTAGTTCTCCATCCAGGAGAATTAGTATTGACAAAATAGGGCCTTGGCATGTTGTCACACTGCACTTATTAGCAGAAGTTAGCTTTATTC
This sequence comes from Acomys percivali, assembly GCA_907169655.1. NCBI lineage: Eukaryota > Metazoa > Chordata > Mammalia > Rodentia > Muridae > Acomys > Acomys percivali. The sequence continues at coordinate 13,843 of CAJRSG010001576.1, read as the reverse complement.
ATAGCATATATACTCAGAAACTGATGTCAACCTTAGCCACAGTTTGTCACCCAAGTATGTCTCACGCCCTTTTTACAATTATAAATGCTGCAGGATGAAAGCTATTTGATTGAATCTAAATTTGTATGTTCTGTGTTAGTGACCACAGGGGGAAATCCAAGCTATTGTTCATAGTTGTTGGTGAACCTGAGACTATATATCAAACTCTGTAAAAGTAGTTCTCCACTTTCCTATTAAAGAGCTATAGCTCTATAATAGATTTTCTTACTTTGTGGTGATTCCCCCAACCATAAACTTATTCTTGTCTCCACTTTATAATTGTAATTGTGATGCTATGAATTGTCATGTAAATACTTTTGCTATATAGTCATTTGCACATTATCTTAGCTATCATGTTGAGCTAAGAAGGGCCATTTAAATATTGACCTATGGGCTTTCAAACTGCCAGTAGGAAATGGAGAGAGGGCAGGAATATAGAGTAGATTTAAGAAATGAATTTTAAGCTGAGTGGTGTATCACATGTCACATAGTCCCAGCACTCAGGATGCAAAGGCTGACAAGCCTTATCTACAAAGTGAGTCCAGGACATCCCAGGCTACACAGAGAAACCCTGTTGAAAAACATAATTGAGTAGGGTTCACACCTTTAATCCCAGCACTAGGGAGGCAGAGGAAGGCGGATCTTTGTGAGTTTGAGGCCAGGCTGGTCTACAAAGAGAGTCCAGGACAGCCAATGCTGTTACACAGAGAAACCCTGTTCCTAAAAAGAGAGAGAGAAAAAAAGATAAAACACACAAAAATTTAAACATATGGAAAATTATTAACATGGCTTAAAAGAAAACTGAAAACAATATGAATGCTTTAAGTTTAGGCTTATCTACATATATCTAAGTAGGGGACTGTGTTAGAAAGCATTTTCTATAACATAAGATACTTTTATGGTTTAATTCATATAAATGTTAAATTGTGATATATATATTAAATATTATATTAAAATTTAAAAGTGCTTTTTAGATAGGTATATAATTGTATATTTGCTTATGTTTAGGTTTAAAGCATGGAGAAATAGTTTGTTTTAAATTATTTTAGCACAAATTACCAAACATACCATTACATTAATTAGAATGCCAGCAAATCAAGGATATGTGATGGTGGAAGCTGCTGAATTTCTTTGATGAATATAGTACATGTGTGTTTTTAGTAAGTTAAGCTTTCATAGTTGCCTTTTTAATGCAGAAAAGGAGTTCTTTTTACTGTTTCAAAAGGAACAGATATGTTTTGAAATATGGAGCCTTTTGTTTTGGAGCAGCTACAGAAAAGAAATAAAAAAGTGTGGATTTTACTTCTGTCCAGAAGTATAGCGTTAGTGCAGAATGAATTATTTTGGTGTGTGTGTCTTGTATATATGTGTGAACACCATGTGTGGTGTGTGTATACGTGTAATCAATATTTTTCATTTTATTTTTACATATGAGGCTAGATATCTTGATAAGTTGTTTAAGTATGATATCAAGGGAGTTCCAGGGATCTTACTATTTCCCCCAGCACGTGGTTTACATATTATTTTCATATGAATCAAGGAAAGAAACTCAGGTTGTAAGGCTTTTAAACTATGCTTGTTACTACCCAAATTCTAGAATGGATAATTTTTAAAAAACATTTTCTCCAATATTATGTATAACAATTCTTTTTTCTTCTTCTTCTATGAGAAAAGATTTCTCTGTAGCCCTGGTTGTCCTAAAACATATCTGCTAGGCCAGGCTGGCCTCCAGCTCTGCTTCCCAAGTGCTAGCATTAAAGGCATGTGCCACCAGTGCTATATACAATTGTCTTTTATCAAGACTTTCAAATGACTATATTCTTGGTGTCTTTTAATGACTCTGTGTTAATACATATGACTTTTTTAAAAAATTCATTCATTTATCTATTTATTTTGGTTTTTAGAGACAGTCTTTTTCTTTGTAGCCTTGGTTGTTCTGGACCCACTTGTAGACCAGGATGGCCTTGAACTCACATAAATCTCCCTGTCTCTACCTCCCATATTGCTGAGACTAGAGGTGTGCACCACCATGCCTGGCCTTATTTTTATTTGAATTACATGTATGCATGTATGTTGTATAGGGGTCTATGCATGTTATGGCAGGTATTCATGGAGGGCAAAAGATGATATAGCTCTGGAGATAGAGTTACAAGTGTTGGTGTATCACTGGGGTGAATGGGATTTGAACTTGTGCCTTTGCAAAAATAATACATTCATTTTCTAACTGATAAGCTATTTCTCCAGTCACTGTAGGCTGATCTTAATTCAGAAGATGTCACATACTTAGATACAGGGCATAATGTAGAATCTTGTAACATGAATGAAAACTAAATGATATTTAGTCATGTTCACGTTCAGTTCATAAGAGCTTTTCCTTAATTTGCGGTTCATGTGAAGTAGAAACACTTTTTTTTTTTACAATTTATTTATTTTATTTATATGTGTGTTCTATCTGCCTGTACACGTGCAGTCCAGAAGAGGGCATCAGATCCCAATATAGATGATTGTGAGCCACCAAATGGTTGCTGAGAATTGAGCTCAGGACCTCCTGAAGAGCAGCAGTCAGTGCTCTTAACCACTTAGCCATCTTTCCAGATCGAGATGGATTTTAAAAAGTAAACCTTTGGGTTTAAAGGACATCATATATGTTTGATATAGTATGCTTTTGAGACATTTTCCATTGTTCCAGTTATTTGACTTGATATGTTTTAATGCAGTTTTTTTCTTTTGAATTCTGTTCTTTTTAATTTTATGGTAATGATGTTTTCTTTCAAACAGCATGATATTCTTCATGGCTTAGAAACCATGCCAGGTTGTAATCATGTGTATTATGTAGTCACTTATATAGCTATAGAAATGATTTTATCTAGTTTATTCTTTTGTTTATTTTACTTTTTCTTAGGCCTTGATGTTAAAAGTGAAGCATGCCAGCTTTTTTTTCAAGATGTTTTAGTTGTGTCTTTTACCAGAATCCTTATGGATGATGTGATGAGTAGATGGAGGTTTGAAATTCATGTGAGTTTTACATATGAAGGGAACTCAAGTTTTAGGTGGTGATTCCTGAGTCTACTGCTAATAATGTTTTGATTACTGATAGGCATAATGCAATTAGGAAGGACAAGATCCTTTTGGGGAGAGCTTGCTTGGGGCTTTAAATATAAGACCTGGGTTTTTAAAACTTTCCCCCTGGAATTATAAGTGTCTTCTATTTACTCTATTGCTGATGGTATTGATTCTAAGAGTTATCCACTATTGGGTTTATCTTTAAAAAATACATTTGCAGAATAGGAAATGGTATCTTAGCATAACGGTTACACTAAATGATAAAATAGCATGACAATTTTACTATGGAAATAAACAAAGAAACTTAGGTTTTCCATGACCCTGGGAGATAAAAGGCTGACTTCCCCTAAGAAATGTAAATTACAGATCAGTACTCACACATTTTGAAAATTCAAATTTTATTTTTGACAATGATGGAGTCAAACATAATTTTTTTTGTTCTCAACTGGCAAAAGTAAATATAAACACATTCATGGAATAAAATAATTTAGATTACTGTTGATCCATTCTAAGATTTAACTTTTCTTTTAGTGACAATATAGATGTCTTTTTAATAAATTATTGAATGGCAAGACAGTTATTTATAAAATAATGTTAACCAGAAGTTGAGAAATTATATGGGTGGACTTAACTTAGATATTTCCAAAAATAACCAGGATATGCATATACACATTTACTTGTATATATATGTGTGTGTATACATATGTGTGTATACATATGTATATATGTATATGTGTGTGTACTGCACATGCAAGTGTATATATGTGCATGTTTATGTGTGTATATATGTATGTGCATGTATGCATATATATATTTCTGCATTTATGCCACTAAAATTTACCAAAACATATGATTATGCTCTTGTGAGGCAGAGAAAGGAATGTGTCCAGGATTTTGAGAAAAGACAAATCTAGAAAGCCAGCTCCAGACTGTGGATGTACCTTTATTCTTCCTACATTATTTAACACAGTAAATTATTAAGCCATTAGTTTTCTTTAACCAGTTAGTTCCCAAAGGACAGACACAGAAACTGTGGTTTATGTTTAATCTGCAAGCACCAGACTGAGCAGAATGTGAGCTACTCTAATCTTAATACCCTTAAACCCAACACATAAACCAATACCTTGCCAGTGTGATAACTCCCCGGTGGATTATCTTCCCTCCATCTCTATTTTTCCCACCATCCTCCTCATGCTTCTCACCCAGAAATTCCTCCCTTCTATTTCCTTCTGAATTTTTCTACATTGCTAAGAGCCAGGGAGAAGGACTGTAGCTCCTCTGGATGGAAGGATTCATCTCCATGTAGGACCTCCGTGAGTTATTACTCATCTTCGAATTCCATGTACATTCTACCTCTCATTCATAACATGAACATCCTATGATCCCCTCAGGCTGACCATGGGCTAAACATCTTTCACACAAACCCATAGCTGTGGTCAGAGGACCGGATTGTCCTTGTAATTTCCTGGGTCCTTCTCACATCACTTATTTATCAGGATCTGCTTCTTGTACTTTCAATTTACACAGAACTCTGTGGGCTGCATGTGTTTCTCAAGTGAATTTGTCACTACATCCCAAAGAGAGCAGGACATGCATCTTCATAGTCGTTGAAGGATAAGTCTTAGCACCAGAGACAAATAAGCACACAGACCCTGTGGTCCTGTGAATCGCTAGAAACAGAACTAAAAGAGCCAGTGGCCCAAGATGAGTCTCTCACCGATCACAGGTCTGAGCCCTCTGGCCCTCAGTGCCACAATTCTACTTCACAAAACCAGCAGCCAGAGCCAAACTCTGCCTCGCGTACACAAGGAGTGTGGTGAGACCTTTTACCTCCTCCTCTTATCCTCCTCTCTGCTCTCCCCAGCATGACATGAGTCTGCTTTCACCAGACTACTGTTCATTTTCTTACCCATTACAGCCTTAATCACTTCAAACAATGTTCCATGCCTGTGGAAAGTCAAGTCACCTCCCTGCTCTAGAAATCCCATTTGTCCTCAGGTGTCAGGCAAATTCCAGCTTCCTTTCGTCTGCAGAGCCACTAATTTACAAAGGATGAAGAAGGCTCTATTGCCATGGACTAGACTTAGACAGGAAAGGCAATACTCACTGCAAAGGAACATGTCGTTATGAAGACACAGTGCTGAGATGAAGTGCATTTGAGCAGAATTTCTAGTATGCGATCAACAGATATGTTTCTACCTGGGCAGGCCTTGAAAGTAATAGAAGCCACCAGATGCAGATCAGACAACCTGTCTGGGTACCTGGGGATTATTATCCTAAATTAGTAGAGATGAAAGGACTGAAGGCCCTTCTGAGAGGTACAAGGAAGGGACATGCAGACAAGAACAGGGCACCTGAGAACATCAAAGAGGTTAAAAGATGCAACCCAAGTGTGGTGGGCAATGACGTTCTGCATATGGAAGTGAGTGGGTATAGCTGAAAAGGACAGGGCTGAATCCTACAGGCAGATGCTTATTCTAACAGATACAGATATCTCCACTGTATCTTTAGAAGAATCTGCCACACTACTTTGGGGTCAGTACAAGTGTGTGTCACAAAATGGGACATATAACCAGCTGGATGCTTCAGGATGAGAGCCGTGAGAGACCTGGCAGATGTGCAACCAATAATGCAGTGGAAGGAAAGAACAGTGTAAACACTGCTATATTTCGAGGACAGAGGTATCAACATGGAAATCAAGGACAAGTCCAATTCACATGTTTGGAATTAAAGAGCTTTCAGTTACTCATTTGGGGCTCTCACCGCAGTGTCAATAATACAAATATCCTACGAAGGGTGAAACCTAAACCACTGGAGGATCCCTGCCCTCTGCACAGTGGTGACTCCTGGTAGCCTCTGGAGAGCCTCCCAGTGTTAAGCTAAAGGCATGAACAATGAAGGTCATATTCAACCTTGCCCAAATCATAAAACATCAACTTCAGTAGAAGTCGTTCTCTGGGCTTTAGAGGAAGAGGACTTCGTTTTACCCAGTTCCTTTCCTACAGATGGGATATAAGCCAGGCCTCAATGGGGTAGACTGTAGGAGTGAGCTGTTGGCTCATAGTTCCTTATCTACACATTAGTCCCATTGTTTCAGGATGTTCCCTGACCTGAGCTGATCCACTCTTATTACTCATGAGTGTCAATATCTATCTGAACATGTAATAGGAAAACCAGAGTCCATCCAGTCTATCTGAAGCAACCAAATCCCCTGAAGTCCCCACCAGACCCTACTCAACGGCTCCCAATATCTGACGCTTCTGAAGTCCAGCCACTGCACCTTCTGCCTCCATGCATCAAAACTTCTTGCTATGGAATGGTAAGTCAGCATTGTAGAACATGTTGACATACATAATTCCCATAAGAAAGGATTCCTGGGTGTGAGAAAATTGTAGAAAAATGTAGAAAGAGGACAAAAGGCAGCACCCTACAACCAGTCCTGTCGCTTCCTATGTGCTGAAACTTTGGCAAAGGACTAGTCTGTTTTGTGGATTTCAAGAGTCCAACCCTCATCATAGTAGATCCTGGCCATATGCCCTAAGACCTTGTGATGTGGCTCTGAGATGAGTATAGTCTGGATTGTCAGTCCTTGTGTACTGTGGACTAAAAGTTCTTGGACACAGCCTACAGAGTTCTGTTACCAGTATGCATATACTCAATCTCCCTTTCTTGTTTGTCTAGCACTTTAAGGACCTCCCATTTCCACTTGAGGTGTCAAGGATTTCCCTATGCAGACTACAGAGAGGAGAACAGCAGTGAAGGTTATCATGGAAAACCCAGGGATCCTGAATCAAAAAGATGTCTGGGGAGATGATGAACCTTGATAATTTATTATTACTATTTATGCATATGCCTAGAAAATAAAGTTTGGAATATGCCCATAAAACAGTTATTGTACATGTCATGAATAGTAGTAGATAGACAGACTCCCATTCATGATCTTAGAGCCATTATCAGTCATACTCGGCAATATTGAGCCGTGTAACCAACAGTCCTCACACTAAGATGAGCACATAAAGTTGGGCTTACCACACGTCAGCATGTGCTTTTGCTCTCTGTGAGTACTGAAGACCAGAGAGACCTAGGGCAACACCCACTCCCACAGCCACTAAGGCAGGTTCACATAATGTCTAGAGGACAATGAAGTAAGGTCATCTGTGTCTCACAAAAGAAGATCAAAATGTCTGTAAGCATCTCTTATAACTCCCAGGGACAGCACCTGGGCTTGTTCTACTGCCTCTGCCCAAATTATATGACCCACAAACCAGAGGAAACGGACATCAGACATCAGTGGAACCTGTACTTGGTAATAGACTCGAGACCTCGACTCCATGCTCAAACCTGGTAGTCCTGACAACATGAGGCATTTGGATGTGGAATTGTTAGCAGGTTCCAATGGTTTGTTGAGGACTGGACAATAATCTGATAAAAATGGTGGTATGGCAGGAAAAGGAAGAAGGAAAGACCACATTCTCTCTCTCTCTCTCTCTCTCTCTCTCTCTCTCTCTCTCTCTCTCTCTCTGTCTCTCTCTCAGGCCACTATCTCTCCCAGCATCTTCAACTAGTAGCCAAGCCTAGAGCTGTGACCTCAGCATAGCAGAGACAGAAGGACAAGGGCAGTAAGTAAAAAGCCCTGCAATCCCCCTGGTGTATTTGAGGCAGAGGTGGGCTCTGGCTTTAGAGCTTAAGAACTAGAAATATGACACTGAGGGTGTCAGTGAGCTCTGAGCCATGATGGACCAGAGGTTCTCCTTGGGATGATGGCTGTTTTGGATCTGTTCCTAGCCATTCATGCTATTTCTGGGCTTATTGGTGTCTGATGATTAAATTTATTCAAAAACTACTATGAATATGTCTTTCACAGTCTGTTTGCGAGATTGTGACACCATGTTGTGAGGATGACTGCGATTGACTAGTACCCTTAAGACACTCTTGCAGTTCACAGAATTCTGTGTATATTGAAATCATAGGAGGCAGATCCAGATGACATAAGTGATGTATGGAGGATCCAAGTAAATTACAAGGACAATCTGGTCCTCACCACAGCTATGGGTTTGTGGCAGAAAGGTCTCTAGCTCATGGCCAGCTGAGGGGACCAGAGGATGCTCATGTAATGAACAAGAGGTAAACTGTCCTTAGAATCCCAAAGAGAGTAGTAACACAGGCAGTTGAATCCTTCCATACAGAGAAGCTCCATACATTCTCTCTGCCACTTAGAGATAGAGAAATGTTCAGAATGTTTTTCTCTTTTGGACTCCTATAGCGTCTGACTTGGCCCAAAAGTATTCATGAGAACAACATGCTCTGTGTGTACCTATGTGTGCTTGTGAGCAGAGGTACTTATGTGTATGTGTGTGTGTGTGTGTGTTTGTGTTTTTGTTTTTTTTTTACAGGATCATTCTATGTAACCATAATATTTTAGAATGGGACATGGAAACCAAATTTAATATCTCAGTGGAGACAATGGTGAAACAGAAATTGATTTGTGTGTTTTTTCTTGGCTCCCAGCAACTAGATTGCTTACCCAAGACAAAAAATACATTCACGTGTGGATTACCTCCCACATTCTGGCAATTATTGCAAGTATAGGTGCCAATAAACTCTCTCAGGCAAAACTGAGACTAGTCAATAGAAATTTAACTGACAGCTGTGCTCAGTCTTCATTTAAAATGCCAATTTGACTCTGTTATGTATATAGGAGTCACTGCAGCCATACAAGTCAGTCTGTAGAAAAATATATAATCTGGTGGGAAAACAGAACACCTAAATTCAGGAAAGTGTCCTCTTTTCTTTTTCAACCTGTACAACTGTTCATGGTTTTGCATCTCACTGGCAAAATTCAGGAAGGGTGGCTACTTTTGATTCCTGCTTTCCACTCTTCAAGTTTACTAGGGAAAGGGAAAATCTGCTGCCTTTAAATACAGAGTGGCTTCTGGAAGGTGAAATGTTCATATAAACATTCGTGAGACAATCCATTCAGAAGGGGAAAGGAGAGATGGCTTCTCAGGTAAACATTTATGTGTGGGTCTGGGAAAAGTTGGTTAATCTTACAGAAATACTTCATTGTCAGATCTTCCAAATTCTCACTATGCTGAATTAAACTTCTGATACTATTTTTCAATTGAATCTCAGTATTAATTGAGTACAAGTTATGCCACTTGTGTACTTATTCCAGCTTTATTTCCATTCTCCTTTAATATTTTTCATGATAACATGTATAAATGAAAACATAATTTGAAAAAATAAAAAATTTGATATCAAAGAAGAATGTACATACAAAATTTTTATTGAGAAGGGATTGGGTGGTTATTTATCTGTGAAGAAAAACAATAATTCATCATCTTTCATCTGAGGCCTTATGCAATAGTCTTCACAGTTCCCAATACAGCAAACTTTTAAGAACATTACAAATATTGTGGTGACCCCAAACTATGAATTCATTTTTATTGCTACTTTATAACTGTAAATGTGTTACTGCTATGAACCTTAAAGTAAATATCCATTCTTCCTGTTGGCTTAGATGGTGACCATTTGATTATTGTGAGGATCATGTCATTTGATCCTCAAATGGGTAATAACCCACAGGTTAAGACCCACTGGTCTATTGGATCTTTGCAGAGAAGTCAGGGTATTCTTTGTTAAGAACATGATTTTTCAAATTTATCAAAAATTAACACATTTTTATTGCTAGCAGAACAAGCTTTATAATTAACTATTCTTTTTTTGTGTCATATATAGAAATTATCCAGTGCTCATAAGGAGATATGATTATCTTTACTGTCAGGGCTTACTGACATTCAGGGATGTGGCTATAAAATTCTCCAGGGAGGAGTGGAAATGTCTGGACTCTGCTCAAAGTTCTTTGTACAGAGATGTCATGTTGGAGAATTACAACAATCTGGCTTCTGTGGGTGAGAATATTTGTATTCCATAATTTTTACTTCATCTTATGGTTGTCTAACAGTTCTAGTAATATATGTACATGACATTCACTGCATAATTTATGTCTTTTTTGCAGGTATTGGTCGTTGTCTTATGTATAACTAACATTTTATGTCCATTTATCTTGTTTTTATGTTTAACATAATGATAATTTAATCATTTATGCTTTTTGTACTGGTAGACTGTAGCACTTATATTTATATCCACTTTGGCATTCATATTTTTCAGTTTTTATAATGTAATTTAGAAAAAGGAATACAGAAAATTTAAATGTACTGAGTTATGAATTGTCTAAAACTTATTGGAAGGAAGTGAGAACTAGGAAGTCACTCATGTGTATTTTTTTCCATCTTCTCTATTTGTCACAACCCTGTGCTTATACCCAGCTATGTTGAATAGTGTTTGTGTGTGTCTGTTTGAATCCACAGGTGTTTCTGTTCCAAAATCAGAGTTAGTAACCTGTCGTGAACAAAGCAAGGGACCCTGGATGGTTGGTGAAGAGGAGATTGAAGGAAGAGAACACGGTAAGATGAAATAAAATGACACAGCATGTGACGTTACTAAATCTAGACATGAAGTGTGGTTAGACAACCTCTTCAGCAGAAATTATTACTGAGAATTTCTTTTAGAACTGTGTACTAAGTGTGAAGTACAGCACGAATGTTATATGATTTTTGTCTTTTTTATCTTAATAGTGGTGTTTTGAAATGCACTGTTAGAAACATTTGACAAACTAGTATATTATTCTGTGTTCTAATTCCTGATGATATTTTCATTATATGTGAATGATGAATAGATTTGGGGTTTCCTATTATTTATTACCTTAAAATAATTCAATAGCATTTATTTGGCATATAGGTTTTTTTCCCTTCCACATCCACCCAGACCAGTGGTTTTGTATGGGTGGTAGTCTCCTTGTGTCTATAAGGTGCTGTTGACTGTGAGTCATCCAACACCTCTGGCCTTTACAATCCTCTTCCTCTTTATCTACATAGGTCCCTGAGCCTTGATAGGAGTGGTGTGATAAAGATAACCCATATAGGATCAAGTGCCCCAAAGTCTCTCAGTATCTGCACTTTCTCAAGTTGTTGTCCTCCATATTAAGCTTCTCTATTGGAAGTTGAGTCACAGACAAATCTATTGAAAAGGAATATGCATTTTGGAGGCATATTATCGCCATTTTAATTTATAAGAATAATAGTAGCTTTTAATATCAAGCCCATGACTTTTTAATTCTCAGATTATTGGCTTCCTAAACAGGTCAGATGTGGGTGTCAACTCACAAAGCCACCTTAATGTCATTCAAAAACAGTGGGTACTGACAAAGCATTTGCAGAATTATTCACACTAGTGAGCATATCTTGCAGGAAGCCCAGCATTGAACATCATAGAGTTCATATCTGTGTGACTCTTGATTAATTTTGTCTTCCTATTACACAAGAAGTAGCTGCCAATACTATGGTTACAAGTCAGTAGGGGTGAAAAATCCACCTTAGCATGAGTTCACAATGTTTGCTGCTATATGTATGAAGTGTCTTCAGGTATAGATTCAATTCCTCAGGTTTAGAAAGAATATAAGTGTGTATGGAATTACTTATGACATTTCATTGAAACATAAGTCCTTTAGATAATAACTCAAAATGTTCTAGCTCATTTTTTACTATTTTCTGTATTTAGTGGCATTTGACTTTGAGTTATTTTATTGTCTTTCTTGATCATTTAGATGGATTTTCATATGCAAATGTGTTAGGCTTCTATACTAGTATTTTCCCATAAGTTATTGAAAGAACTTCAGTGTGAACTAGAGAAATGTTTTAGTTACAGCTTTTTGAATTTTAGTCTTATGACCTGAGTTCAATCTCCATGATGCACATGGGAAAAGTAAGCTTCTACTAACTATGCCTTGGTCACATGTATGCTACCACACATAAAGACAATACATAAATATAACTTTAAAACTAGGCTAGTAGTGAATATATGATCTCTATAATTCTGTTCTGTTTTATGCCCCATCTCTTGATATTGTTTTTCCTTTATGACACTATTCTTATTGTTTTCTTGTGTGAAAAACAATAGAAAGTGTATTAATGCCAAAATACCTAACTGACCATAGATACTCTAAGTAAAATATCCTAGTCTTGAAAGCTAGCTTAAAACACTCAAGAAACATGTAATGTTTGTTCTTTGAACTTCCTAATTTACACTAATTGTTTGTCCATATGGGTTCAGGGCAGAATTTAGCAGACTATCATGTAAGAACTAATGCCAGGGTTTTTCATCTTTTCTTCAGAGTAGAAATTCAAGGAATTTTACCAGTTTTTACCTTTAAGAATCCACTATAAGTTTGGTATATAACTAAACAAAACTGTTTGTACAGGTATCTTTTATGAAAATGGATGCAAAAATTATCAGTTATATATTTCCAAAATATATTAAAACAAATAATAATAATAATAATAATAATAATAATAATAATAATAATACAGTGTAAAGAGACTACCACATAACTACCTCATGATAATCTCATAATGTAAGAGGTCTTTGACAAAATACATTAATCATTACATTAGAGTTCTATAAACTAAAAGAGTTTGCCATAAGCATTGGGGCAGCAACATTGTGGTGTCTGGAAAGAATATCAAGATAACTCCATTAGAATCAGAAAAAAATATAAGTATGTCTATTCCATCATTACCTCTGAAATATACTTGTAGAAATCATATCTGGAGCAAAAACATTATGATGACTTTTGTAGAATAAACATAGGATACAGAAGATCAAAGTATCCTTAATTTGCGATGACGTTTTTACATATAAAATTTGACAAGGTATTTCTTGCAGCTGTAGTCAGGTTTTTGTTCGTCTGTGCTTCTTTTGAACAATACCATCCTCCCTAGTGGTAGCACACATAGACACACACACAGAGAAACACACCCACCCTACATGTATAACTTATGCCATATATATATATATATATATATATACATGTATTTTGTATAATTTGTGAAAATATGCAATAATGATTTCATGGAGCTTTACCTACATGACCTGTATTTATTAATTAAGTAATCTATTTATTTATTGTTTGCTTGCTTGCTTTACGCCTTGAAATTAGCTCCCTTCCTTCCTGGTTCCACTTTCCTTCTCTCCTCCGCCATCCCCCTTCTCTTCTAGACCCAAAAGAGGGGAAAAGGGCAACAACTCACCCCAGCACATCAAGTCAAGTAAGTACTGAGCCCATTCTCTTCCTTTGTAGCCTGCCCCTGGAAAACGATTGGAAAGTAGGCAAAAATTCTATGTCAGAAATAGTTCTCAGTCACTCTATTGGGGGATCCCCATGAAATATGAGACGTCCTGTGGCTCCATCTTTATAACGAGCCTAGGTCCAGTCCATGCATCGTCTTTAGTTGATGCTTCAGTATCTTCATTTCATACTGGGCCCATGTTAGTTGGCTCTGGTGATCTTCCTGTGATGCCCCTGTCCCTTCCACATCCTTCTAGCCTTCCCATTGACTCTTCCACAAGTATCATTGAACTTCACTGTGAGTTTTAGCATCTGTTTTGATCTGCTTCTGGATGGAGCCTCTCAGAGGACAGCAATGATAGACTCCAATCCGCAAGCATTGCCGAGAATCCACAATAGCGTGAGGGTTGGTTCTATCCTATGGGATGGGTTGCAGGTTGTGACAGGCGTAGGTTGGTAATTTCCTCACTCTCTGCTCTATATTTATCTCTGGGTAAATTTTAGGTCAATCCCTTTGTGGATGGGTTGATGTTACTCTCCCTCCATTAGAAGTCC
>CAJRSG010001563.1:36390-74311 GCA_907169655.1 Acomys percivali | reverse complement strand
TTTAAAAAGAGAAAACCAGGCTGGGCAATGAGGCACAGGCCTTTAATCCTAGGACTTGGGAGGCAATGGCAGGTAAATCTCTGTGAGTTCAAGGCCAGCCTGGACTGCAGAGTGAGTTCCACGACAGCCAGAGCTGTTACACAGAGAAACCCTGTCTCAAAAAAAAAAAAAAAAAAAAAAAAAAAACCAAACAAAACCACAACAACAACAGCAAAACCCAAAACAGTAAATGGGAAGAACTGTAAGCAAGAGTTCTGGGTCAAAGAATGTTGACCTTTAGGCTGGTTGTGTGGAGGCTGGATCACAAGGGGTAGGTTTTTTAATCTCAGAGACTGCTGGTTGGTACAGCTTACAGCAATATGTGGTCACTCCCTGGAAGCAGGATGGAGTAAGGGTCACCTAAAGGACAAGTTCTCACAGAACATACAGAAGATGGCATTAGTTTGGTCCCTGTACCAGCTTCAGCAGGACATCATGTTTGGCACAAAGCTCCATAACATCTCAGTTCCCTTTTCCTGGAAGCTACAGTTCTTGTTACCTCTCTCAGTTCTCATATTTTCCTCCCTTTTATCACTAAATAATAGGTTATATCTGAAGAAATCTAGAAAAGACACAGGTAATTTGGGGAAGGGGAATGTCCCAGTTTGTTGTCAGGGAGCCTGACTTCTTTGTGAAGGGAGGCCTGGAAGCCTAGGACTAGAATTGGAGGACTGAGCAACATGTTGTTCAAAGGATAGAAAAGCTGGAAGAAGAATGCAAAGCTTGCTTTGGAAAGATATCTATCTATCTACCTATCTACCTATCTCCCATATATCTATCTTTTATCTTGCTTCAGGTCAAGTTCCAAGCATGCCAATTGGACCAAGAGTATAACACAAGAAGTGGGGCACTGAGCAGACCCCGGAGAAAGGTAAGTGTAAAAGACATGTTGGGAAACAAGTAGAAAGTCTCATGTTGATGCAAATTTTGCTGGAGATCTTTGCCTACATGGTATTTAAATAAGTTAGATTAGTTGGCATTTAAGCAGTAAGGTAACTCCAGTCAAAGGAAGAACCACAGCTCCTCCTAAATATAACTCTAGCTTGTGTCCAGACAACCAAAAACCCACCAAGGACAATTGACCCTTGCCTACTTGATGTACAAACAAATCACTATTCAACTCTGTTTCTTTATTGTTTATCCCTACGGTTTTCTAGTAATGTTAACATCACATTGTAAAACATAAATAACTTTAAAGCATTTCATGTGTCCTCAGCTCATGCAAGGGGAGCTGTTGTGTCTGGAGTCCTCCCCAAGAACTTAGCTTACCCTGGAGGAAAATGCCTAGTCATCATTTGCATAATGGCACTTCATCCACACCCTATGTTTGTGTGTGTTTGTCTGTGTGTGTGTATGAGAGAGACAGGCAAACAGAGAGAAATGCAGAGACAGTGACACACAGAGAGACAGACAGAGATAACATGTATGTATGCATGTGCAGATACACATGTGTATACGTGTATGTACATGGGGGTGGAGGCACATGGACTCTGCCACTGGAGAAATGAACATGGAGCTAGATAGAGCAAATTGAGATGTATCCAAACACCCAAAATGTTAGTCTTGAGACTGGCAGGAATGATTGCTCCCTCCGTGTTCTGTGCCAGCATGGTCCCGCTGCTCATAGTCCACTAACTCCACAAGTCTCAAGGCAGTCACATACTCTACCTAGTACCTGGAGTCCTCTCCATACAAAGAAAGGGTTCCCAGCATCTCAGCTTCAGCCAATGATATGCACTCACTCTGGAAATCCCTTCCTACTCCTCAAAGTCCATATACCATAGTTCACCCTAAATAAAGACACAAGCTGTATCACTGAATATCAGCTGAGAGCTGCTGTTTCACTGAAATAGCTGAGAGCTGTAATAGCTCCAAGAATCCTCGGGGAAGGCTCTCCCAGGTTGACTGGGATGCTGCAGGCCGCCCATTCTGGCTCGATTTTTATCCTTCCCAGCCCTGGATACCCAGAGAGAGGAAGTAGAGTGTGTGTGTGTGTGTCTGTTTGTATGTGTGTCAGTGTGTCTGTGTGTGTGTCTGTGTGTTGCCTATTCATATATGGGCAGGCTGGAGTCAACTGGAGGGATTGTCCTCAGGGTCTGTCTGCCTTGTTTTCTCACTTCTTCTGAACCTTGCCAATTCAGTTACTCTGGCTAGGCAGTAAGTCCAAGGAATGTTTTTCAGTATTGGATTACTAGTATACACTACTATATCTAGCTATTTTATATGAAGTTTAGAGATAAAAAGTGGGTTCTTCATGGTCTTTAGCTATAAGGGTTTTGTCATAATTAAGAAGAAGGGAAGAAAAGATTTTATTGTAGTTGTAGTTTACTTATTTTAATTCCTTTTGAGTTGTTAATAATCAGACCAATAATTATTACCTAAAATTATTTGGAAGTCAAAATTGACACATGCATTATATCCTCCCAGCAGGTTCAAAATGGGAGCCTCCAATTTACAGAATATTTGAAACCCAACCCTTGCTCACTTGCTGAACATTGTCATCAATATTTTAAGTTATTTTTTTGCTTTGAATTCTGAGAAGTCTTAATGCCCCTATAAGATGCATTATAGTAATTCTCAGTGACAGGTGAGGACCGTGCTGATCTTTTGCCAACTGTGAGACAGGCAACTGGAAGAAGTTACCTTAAACCCATCACAGGCACTTGAATTGAAAGGAGTATGCATATGTGCTAAGAAGTTAGGAAATAGTTATTTTACATTTCCCCGTCTGCCCACACTTTGCAGTCACCTTGCACATGCCTTTAATCTCACTTTTGCAGATGATGATTCTCATAAAAGCACGTGATTTCACTTCTCTGTATTTCATGCCAACCAATATCCTCATCCTTTTCATTAAAATACAGGAGTAGGAGAACTGGATGGGGGAGATCCATGGTTCCCATTTGCATTGTCTCCTTCTTGACCACCCATCTCATATGCCAGTGAGATAGGATCATTGAGGTAATGAAAATGCGTTCTAGCAACAGGCACCCCAAGCTAGGAGTAATAGTGTTAAAGATACAAACATAGACTGGTGCAAATTTGTCTTTATTACTTAAGAAGCTGGATTTCTGTGTAATATTGCTTCATCGGAGCGACTATGAATCAGATTTACTGAATGAGATCATATTTTCATGGTTGCCATCATTTCAAAGCTGGGTTCTCAGTCTTCTCCTTCCTAGGCCAGTCGACAGCAACGGGCAGTGGTCCAGTCTGTGGTTGGACATTGGCAGTGGCAAGTGTTTCCATTCTGGATATCCCAAGATCCACAGGCATAGCCACAAGCACAGCCAGTGACAGCCAAACCTGCATTGTCATGTGAGACACAGACATCAGAGACCTTGGACTGTAAGAGACAGAGACAGCCCTACCTGTTCTCCCTAGGAAGCTAAGAAGAACCTATCTACATAAATCCTAGATGTATAAATATGGGTTTTGTGTGGCATAAAACAAACTCAAATTTGAGTGCTATCTTCAAGAAAAAAAATCACTTAAGTGAAAAGACTTGGAATTTCCCTGTCTTTCATTTGATAGTAAATTCACCTCTGTGTTAGCTCCTCTCTTACCAACACAAGGAAATAGAATGGGGAATAGGTAAAGGCCATGACTATGACCACACAACAGAAGTCAGGGTAGACTGTATAAGGCAACATAGAGGAAGAAATGACAGGAAGAGAAAACCTAGAATTCCTTAGTAGTGTCCTTAAGGGAACTAAGTATCATGAAGGCATGTCTGAGTACTATGGCTCAGCTCCATGGAGATTAAGATCTGATGTACAGGGGGATATGAGTTTTAGAGGATGGGAGTGAGGGGAACAGGGCTTCTTACTCACAAATTCCTCTGGTTACTCACCAAGTGGACAGGAAGCCAGTCTGCCTACAGCTTTGATACTAGTGCAGGAGATATTCGTAGCCACAGTGAAGGGAGGATAGTCTGTAGGTAAGAATGAATTGTATTATCGTTAGCTCTTGTTCTCACAGTTCCCTTTCTTAGGCATCTCCTGTCTTGAAGGTGTCCCTATTTCCACAGGTAAGAAAATGAGTAAGTTTTAACTCTTAGGATGGAGCTGGGCTTGGTGGTGCAAGCCTTTAGTTCCGGCACTGGGGATTAATGTGGCTTGTTTTGAATTTTAAGACCAGCCTGGTCTAGAAAGCAAGTCCAGGACAGCCAAGAATACACAGAGAAACCCTATCTAGAAATACCAAAAGAAAAAAAAAAGGAAAAAGAAAGAAAACCTTAGTATCTCTGTTTATATAGTTAAAATAATAGTTGTGCACATCTCATATAGTGGCTGTGCAGACTAAATGAACTAACTTTCAGCTTTGTATTATGCCTTTTCATAGTCTGTTCATAAATTACAGATGGTGCCCTCCTAAGCCTGTTGACTATCTATGAAAACTGAGCTTTTAATCTTGAGTCAAGAAGGGCTAAGACTATAAAGGAGGGCCTGGACAGGAAGTTAGGGCTAGAGTTGATTAAATTGAGGTTGAATCTTGGAATGGGTTAGAGATGAAATTAGAATTTTAGGAAAGGGAAGGAGTGGACACTGATTCAACTCAGCTTTCCCCCAAGCTATCAGTTACCTAGGTTACGGAAACTTTCCTTGAGCTTCTCCACCAAAGAGTAGAAGGACCACTCAGCAGTGACTGGTACCATCAGCTGGACAAGGGAGATGAAGATGAGAAAGGAGCAAGTTGCAGTCTTCATCCTTTTGAAAGATGGTGTCTTGGAGCTGGAAGAAAGAAGCAAAGAAAATGAGATTGTTGAGCTCTTGAGTAGCTAGTTGTGAGGGACAGGAAACAGCTATACTGTGGAGAGAGGAGCTAGGGGGGACAAAGCAACCATACTGCAGCTGGTCTACCTCTTTGGAGAAGCAGAGATGTTTCCCACAGAGCAGATTCATGCACAAAAATCAGCTTTCCAAAGCCTGGCCAAGCAAGGATGCTTTTATATCCTGTGGCATTATCAACTCAGCTTCCCTGAGTATGCAAAACAACCCTCTGTCTTTGCCAGGTAGATACTTCTCATACCTTTCAAAGAACATTGGCAGCTGAGGCATAGTTGTTAGTGACTTCCTATGAATTAAAATGTTCCCTCAAGGACATGTGGAGAGGCTCGTGAGTCTCAAGCAGTAAACAAACATCCAATGTGTAGAAAAGTTGAAACTTGCGTGTTTCCAGAATGCCCCCTACAAGTGTAATAGGGGAAGCTAACCAGTTGCTGGGGAAGGAGACTGACCAGCCAGGCTGCCTAAAGGACAGCCTCATGCCGGTTTAGCTGCTTTCAAGTTGTGCAAGGAGCTCCAAGATGCTCTCAGGAATCACCACTCACACTTGCATGGGCTTTTCAGTAGTTTGGTTGCTTTTGATTCATCATTGCTCCTGCAGGTAACTCCTAACCCAGATGCCTATAAAGAACTCCAATAACTGACTATTCACCAAGTTAGATTTAAGTAGATTTTATTGTTGATCCTTTATCTCTAGTTCTCTAGTAAGATGAATATCCAAAATCACACACAATTTATCTGACACATGTGTATGGGTGTGATCATAACCCAAAGAGGAGTTGGGATGCTGAAATATGCACTGGAAGCTCCTCTTCAAAAGGGTAGAACATCCATGGCAGAATCCTTTTCCTCATATGGTACCCAATTATATACCTTGTTGCTACATCATGGGTTGCATTGGCCTTACTTTGGGAGATGATACATACAGCTGTTTCATCTACTCAGTGGAAATCTGGGTGGGTAGAGTGCAGAGCAAATCAAACAGGGTTATCTTACTCATTGTGTTATGGAGTAACATGCAGGCCTGGTAAGTGGGGCCTACCATTTGAGAACATACATGAATTGGAAAAGTTAAAAATGTAGTGTGCATGCATATTGTCATGTTCCCATGACAACAAAAATGGTGTGCTCTGGAGTGAAAGGGCCTAGAAAACGTCAGGGCGGCCATGACCCAGAACCAGACAGAGCCAAGGAGCCAGAGAAGCACCACTGAAACTGGCAGCAACCCAGCCTCTCTGAACCCCTGCTGCTCCAAGATGAACTAACTGCAAACTCCCCCATTGGCCTCCAATGGCAAACTGGACTAGTGCCCTGTGCTAGTGGTAGTGGCTTGTGGCAGTGGGTTGCAGACAGACCAAAACAGGGTCCTGCTGCCCGGGTACAGCGGCTCCAGATGGGCATGCACAGCGCCTAAAACTGTCCAAATAAAAACTGTAGGAACTTTAAAACCCTAAAGCTGCCAAATGAGACACTGTCCCTGAGGACTTTGAGAGTGTGTCAACCAGACTGTACTCTGGAAATGGCGCTTTAAAGAGACTTCCTTAAAAACAAGAGATCTGTGATAGTTTGTGTTCACATTTCCTATATACTATTGAGTGGTAAAATTTCTTGTTATTTTTATTGTATTTTGCTATTGTTTTTTCTATTGCCTTAATCCAAACTGTACAAACTGCTAATCATTGTTCTTGCCTTAACTATGCTTAAGACAACTGGACCGGCTACTATGTCATGTTAAGCCTCCGCTGGACTTATGTTGCTCCTTCTGAACATTATGCAGCTAGACTTATTTGGACTTGCATTTCAACATCCATCCTTGTGGACTCAGCATCACTCTGCGGTGTGGATTTTCCTTGACTGGTCTGGCAGGGATTGAATTTAGCCTGTGTGTTTCTCTTTTGTCTGGCACAACACATGGCTCAGCGTTCAAAGCTGATTTGAGCACAGGTGCTTGATTGAGCTCAGAAGACACTGCCCTTCACCCTGTCTGATATGAAGGCAAACTAGTGACAGGTAAGGTTGGGTCTGGAACTTATTGCCTAAGAAAGGGCGTGAATGATGGAATTTATGTACAAATGATGGGTAAGATATGTATTCAGCTCCTTTCACCTACGACAGGGTGTGAATGATGGAATTCATGTACCAACGATGGCTAAGGTAAGTATTCAGTTCATTCCACCTAAGACAGGCTCTTTATAAATTTATTTTTTGAGCAGGCATATGTTGTGGGGAGCCATATTTCTGTACTGTGACTCAGTGAGTGCAAGGGGAGCCTTCTGCTAACCTTTGAGTCTCCAGAACCTGCTGGGAGAAATCCTTTATGATGCTAGAGGAGCTTTGTTGCACCTGGGTGTTGGGATTACCTCCAAAGGAGAAACAAAGGGGAGCTTTTCCAGGAATGACTTCTTTTCAGCCTTCCTGAGAAACTAGGGGAGGGGACCTCTAACCAGAGACTTGCTCTAACTTGTATATGAGCCTGACTCCCTCAGATTAAAGGGAGCCTTGATCAGACATTTGTCTTGGCCTCATCTCCACGTGTCTCTGTTCTTTTTCTCTCCATTCACACCCTCTCTTTCAGGTGGAACCCTGGTTTGATATGTTCTGCGGGAGGGGACAATGTAGAAGAAATTTTGTGTGTACCCTGAGAGTAGAAAGTAAGGAAGAGCCCCTGAAAGTTGGGGCAGAGTTTGCATAGCAACATCTATGTGTAGTAAAAACTCATGCCAAGATGACTAGTCAGAGGACTTGCCTATGTTGGGGAGCAGCTCTCAGTGGAAAGGAATGTACTGCTAACATGCTCAACATTAGCCTCTGGTTGATTAAAAGAGAGACTGAGATGACATTGTTAATTTACCATTTCTTACAGTTGGCAAGATACAAGCAAAAGAGAGTCCACGTGAGATCTGTACTAAGGGGTCTTCCTAGAATCCAAATTCTTAAAATCCATGGGAAGTGTCCAGTAAGTACAGGAAAATGATAAGATGTAAAAATAACAATAAAAATCTAAGGCTTACATGAGCAAAGTTTAGTGCCTTGTTCACCATGCCAACTAGGACTATGTTCAGAGGGGAGATGTCTTTTTAAGAAAATTTATCAAAGACTTAGGTATTTTATTGAGCATTAATGACTGATGAGTTCCATGATAAAGTATAATTTTTTTAAAAACTAGGAGTGGCTTTTGAAGCCTAAGTGATATAAGCCAGAATAGAAATCAAGTTGATAAATTCTCTACAGTTACTGAGAACAAGTGTGGTAAGAATTGGACTGAGCTCTTTGTGTCCTTGAGGTGGGGGTGGGGTTGTAGAACAGATAAAAGCAAAGCAAAACACTTTTTTTGTGAGTTCTGAGAAGGCTTTTCAAGCATAAACAATGTTTCACCAAGGGTTAATGAAGGAGCAAAACGTATGAAATTGCAAGCAGTTCTCACAAACATTCTTGTTATAGAGGAAACCACCCAAGCCACTTCTCTTATATTGTGTTCAACATTGCCTACAGGTGAAAGCTATTCATGACAAGCTATCAACTTACTGGTCTGCTATTAATCTACACATTTTTGAAGCTTTGGTGGATTCTGGAGCCAAGAGCTCCTTTATTCATGACAAGTCTCAAAAGCACCTGGAGCCATGGGCAGCGGTAGATAGATGTGGGAATAAAATAGTTGGTTAAAAAGCACCCAGGTTCACTAATGCTGAGCAATGACCCACCAAAAGGTTTGCTTAGAGTGTGAATTGTTTCTCTAGCCTTGGACGTACACTGAAACAACACATAACAGCAGGAGGAGAGAGGGAGTCAGAAGAGAAGAGGAGAGGAGGAGAGGAGAGGAAAGAGGAGGAGAGGGGAAGGAAGGGGAGGGGTGGACAGAGGAGCGGTGGGGAGGAAAGCAGAGCAGAGGGGAGAGGAGGAGTGGCCAGGGCTGCTATTTAAACAAAGAGTCTACCAGAATCTGAGTGTGGTTTAGCTAGGCAGGAATATCTTGAGCTAGCACCACAAAACCCATAGAGATTAAGGAAATGCATGGGAGTCCCATCTCATGGAGGTCCTCCATGATGAAGAAACCAAACATTTGATACACATGATAGGGTTTTCCCCGGCTCAAATTAGACCTTGCGAATGTGTGGGTGTTTTGTTTTTGTTGTTTTAAAATCCTTTATTTGTTGTATATCAAACCAATTTGCGTTTCCTTGGGATGGTCAACAGTGGACCTTTAGAGTACTTCTTCTGTATTACCTTCTTACTTCCACTATTTATCCTAAGATGATGCCTTGCTTTGTTATCCTGACCATCCTCTGTAAAGAGATTTCATTGCCTCCATGGCAGGATGCTAAGTTCTGAGTGTTCTCTATATTTTAAAACGCATCTAAAATGTATACATACAGATGCACATGGAAGAATGAGAATGGGATCTCAGTCCAAATAATCTACAAAGAGCAGAGAGATGCTAAATTCTTGGGAGTATTATGATCTTGTAAGATACATGTAATGTGTGACAAAGTTACCTTTTAAATCCTACAATATCCATGCCTATAATTATAAATAAGCTGAAGATACAACTGGAGCTCTTGGAATTTAGTGGATTTTTTTCCTTTGGTTTTTCAAGACAAGAGTGTCTCTGGATAGCATTGGATGTCCTGGAATTTGCTCTATAGACCCAGTTGGCTTCAAGCTCGTAGATATTCACCTGCCTTTGCCTTCCAAGTGCAGGAGCTAAAGGCATATACAATGGCCATCTCCACCAGCCAATATTATTGAATATTTATACCCCACCTTACTCAAGTTGTCCTTTATCTGTATGCTCTCTAGATTTTATTAACTTGACAGAAGCTATGGTCAGCAGAATTGAAAGCTTCAGCTGGGAAAATTCTTGCAGGACATCAGCTTATAGGCACATCTATAAGGCATTTCCTTGACTTAAAGTTGAGAACAAATTAATCAACCTTTGAATTAAATCTCACTCAGATTTTCTGAAAATAGTAGAATGCATCTAGTGTTTGTCAAAATGTAACTTAAATGTCCTCTAGTCCAAGTCCCAATAAGGTCCTTATTTCCCTCCATACCTTGTGAGCCAAAATTCACCCTCCACTGTCTTCTTGGCATTCCAAACTTCCACCAGAGTTGGCATTATCTTCTGCATGCAGTATCCTAGGGGATTCTGTGTGTTTCAGATGTATGAAGGCTTGGAAGGCCTTTGGCCCTAATCTAACTGGACACCATCACTCAAGAGATAATTAATCTAAGACTTGGGTGATCACATGCTTACCTAATGTAAAGGGTGATCACCTCATAGATAAGGAGCTGGGAGTAGAACCAAGGTCTCTCTACTCCACTGCATAATCCTTTCTATGAAGCTGTCTAACCTCTGTGATACTAAATAAAATTTTAAAAGTGGAATAAGACAGGATATATGCCAGTTTTATGCACATCTTCTATTTGACTGAGACATTGATCATTAAAGAATAAGATCATATAATTATACCATAAATTTTAAATGACATAAAAATATTATAAAGTAAGTTTTTATTTCTGGATGCAGGACTGCATCACAAAGGATTTCTCCCAGCAGGTTCTGGCGACTCACAGAGGATACTCATATTCAGCTTCAATGACTTTTTCTTCTAAACAAAGTTGTTTGAAAACCACATTATGGTGATGAATATTGACTCTTTTCTCTCCTACTGAGTAACTGATAGTACAGGAGTTAAGAAAAAATTTTTGACAAATGGTCATGATTTCATAGTACATCTCCAAGCACACTCATCACCGGTGTTTATACAAATTGAAATATTTCTCCTCAACCAGACTCCATCATTATATCTCTCTTTTCCATGTCAAACCCTAGCAAAGAGCTGTGCATGGAGATTTAAGGTGACATTATCAAACAGAGTGGCTATTATCTGCCATCACTTGCACAAGCCTGGGTGTTGTCCCCATAGAGGAGCATCTCAGAGCTAGCTCTGCACTGAAGACTTTTGCTTTTCTTCACTGTACTTCCACTCTGGAATTTAGAATTTCAGGTACAGAATTATAGGACAAGTTAAACAGCTGTTTCCAACTGAATGATTGATGCCAGCTAGCTTCAGCAGGACATCATGTTTGGCACAAGGCTCCATAACATCTCAATTCCCTTTTGCTGGAAGCTACAGTTTTTGTTGCCTCTCTTGGTTCTCATTTGCTCCTCTCTTTTATTATTAAATAAAAGACTATCTTTAAACAAAATGTTTGTTTTGTTTTTGTTTTGTTTCTTGAGTAGTGCTTGCTGGCTATCCTGGAACTAGTTCTATAGACCAGGCTGGCCTCAAAACTCATAGATATCTACCTATTTCTGCCTCTCCAGTGGATGATTAAAGGTATATCCCACTACCACTTGGCTTGCAGTTCTGTAGATTTTATACACAGGAAATTTGTAAACTTTTACAGGCAGGAAAATGAACTACAGTAAGATTCAGTGACATGTGAGCGATGTGGCTTTGCTGTCCAGAAGAAAGGCAACCGGGAAGGAAGTCACTTTGATGAATGCTATCTTGGCTACTACAGTAAGAAAGTGCATATGTGTGCTAAAGGGTTAGAAATAATTTAATTGAAGTAATTGAAAACAGCTATTTTCAATTTCTGCTTGACTGCATGCATTTTGAAAGTCTTCCTGCACGTGGCTTGGAGTTCACTGTTTCAGTTGTTGAACTCCATAAGGGCATGATACTTGCTTTAATATAGTTCATGCCAAGCAGTGTTCTCAATACTTTGTTAAATGATAAGGAATAGGAGAAGAGGAGGGTCAGTGTTTCCCATTTTCTCCATATATTTCCTAACCACATTTCTCACATGCTTTACTGAGATGTAATTTGAGATATTGAAAATGATTTCTGACAAGAGATATCCCATGTTACAAGTAATAACATTGAGGACCTACACATAGGCTGGTGGAAACTCATTTTTATTTTTCAAGGAGTTAGGTCTCTTGGTAATATGAAATCATCAAGGGGATATGAGCCATGTTTTTATGTTGAGATTGCAGTTTTGTAATAGACATCATTTCAAAACTGGGTTCTTGACCTTCTCATTCTTTGCCCACTTTGCAGCAGCGGGCCATGGTCCAGTCTATGATTGGACACAGGCACTGGCAAACGTTCTCATTCTGGACATTCCATGATCCACAGGCAAAGCCACAAGCACAACCAGTAGCTGTCATCCCTATATGGTCAAATGAGACACAGATATCAGAGCCCTTGGACTGTTAGAGGTGGAAGGTTCCTTTCTTAGGAAGTCCATGAGTAGATGCAGGTTTCATAGGACATACAGCTATTCAAATTTTAAAGTTCTCTTCAAGCAAACAAAATCCAAAATTACTTAAATTAGAGGTTTTGGAAAGGTGGAGTTTTACTATATTTCAATTAATAGCAAATTCACCCCTGTCCTTGCACCCTGCCCACAATATAAGGGAATATATTAGGAAAGAAATGAAGATCATGGCTGGGGATGGTGACACATGCCTTTAATCCCAGAACTTGCAAGGCAGAGGCAGGCAGATAGCAGTGAGTTCTAAGCCAACCTGGACTACAAAGCAAGTCCATGACAGCCAAGGCTACACAGAGAATTGTCTCAAAATATAAAAACAAAACAAAACAAAAACAAACAAACAAACAAAAAGAAATGAAGGTCGTATCCATGACCTGAGGGACAGAAAGGGATGGCATGTGGGGGCCTGAAGAAAAAAATGAGAGAAGAGCAGAACCCCCAAGTCTCTCTGTAGCATCAGGGAAACTGACATGGACTCAGCTCCATATCAGTACTGACCCCAGTTAGGAGAAGGTGGTATTAGGGGATTGATAAGAGAGAATACACCGACACCTTCACAAATTCTCCTTGAAGATTTACTCACCAGCAGGACAGGACGCCAGTGTGCCTGTGGCCTTGACATTAGTGCAGGAGAGAGTGCCAGTTACAGCGGGGGTATAGCTGTTACCTGAGGAAGAGAAAAGAGTGATATTGCATATGATCTTTCTCAGAATTCCCTTGTACATCTTATCTATGTTAGAGGTGTGACTGTTTTCATAAGTAGTCCACTCAATAACTTTTAAACTTTAGTTTCTTCCATTATGAAGAGAAAGTAATGGTTCTACTTACCTCAAAAAATGTCTGTGAAAACAAAAGAGTCAACTAAAAGCATATTATGCCTGTTTCATAACGTGTTCATAAGTTACATGACCTATCCTTTTTCTTCATCCTCATCAAGAATATTGAAGCTGGGCATGGTGGCACACGCCTTTAATCCCAGCTCTCAGGAGGCAGAGGCAGGCACATCGTTGTGAGTTCAAGGCCAGCCTGGTCTACAAAGTGAGTCCAGGACAACCAAGGCTACACAGAGAGAACCTGTCTTGAGTTTTGAAAAAAAAAAAAGACCAGGAGGAAGCCCTGGTGAGGTAGGCAGGGATGAAGTTGAGGGCGATCTTAGAATGGGATACAAGGGGTTTTAGATATTATGTAGTCAGCTAGAGCAAGTATTAGGCTATGATCTCTCCTACTCATCTCATACCTCGTAGGTTGAGAA
Organism: Acomys percivali; assembly: GCA_907169655.1. Taxonomy (NCBI): domain Eukaryota; kingdom Metazoa; phylum Chordata; class Mammalia; order Rodentia; family Muridae; genus Acomys; species Acomys percivali. The sequence goes on along the minus strand of CAJRSG010001563.1, from coordinate 60,946 downwards.
TATCCCTGATCTTTTTCTCCACGATCCAGTCTATGGTCTGAGTATTCACTGAGATCATCAGCTGGAGAAGGCAGATGAAGATCAGAAGGGAACAAGTTGTAGTCTTCATCCTGTTGAAAGTCAATGTCCTGTGGCTGGAGGGAAAGAAGGCTGTGAGGGGAAGGACATAATGTGAAGAAAGTAGGGAGGGAACAACAGAAGTAACCATACTATAAGTGTTCTAGCTGAGGAGGAGAAGAGAGGACTCCCACAGAGCCAACTGACTTACCAGAAGCTCAGGAAAATTTCCAGGGCCTGGCCAGATGAGAGGTATAACACAGTGTCATTAGTGATCTGGTATCCTTAATATATATAAGCAGAGTCCAGCAGAGTAAGCAATTTCAGTACAATTTCTGTGAATTGACACTTGGCCAAAGTATAAGAGGTGAAGTTCAAGAGACTGGGGAAGTAAACCTTCTTCATCTGTCTGGAAAAGCTGAAACTTACAAGATTCACTTCCCCTCACTCTGACCAGCTGATGGGTGTACCTGGAAAGCCTTGAATAGAGATCTATAGATTCAGCTTAAGGGAACAGCAGCACATTCTGGTGTAAGCTTATCAGTGATGGAGTTGTATTTAAGCTGTCCCCAGTCCTGATATTTGAACACACACACATACATGCATGCACACAGACACACACTCACACACACACATGAAACAGAGACAGAGAGACAGAGACACACAGAGATTGTTGTAACTAGTTAGTTCATCAACTTAACATCTAGTAGAATTGTTAATATGTTAGAGAATGAGAGTGAAAGAGAGAGAGGCACAGAGATAGAGACAGTGTCAGACAGAGACAGAGACAAAGACAGAGAGAGATCTATATTGTTTTGCTCCAGGATAGGGACAAGAAAGAACCAAAGCTATTAGGAAAGAGTGGCTGCATGTTTCCTACAATGGGTGCTAAGGATGGTGTGAAGATACTTCCCACATAGTGTGAAAATACCTTTTGCCTCATCAGCTGTTATAGGGGCTTTGCTTGGGTTCATAATATGTACAACCAAGGATGAGTCATCTACCCAGAGGAAGAAATCCAATAGAGCTGTTTTCCTCTATATTATAGCACAACAAGCCTACTCAATGAGTGGGTCTGCTGGGAGAGTTCAGAGATGCTCTAAGATAGACTAAAGATTTAGGGCAAATGATATGGTCCTTGAGAGCAACAAGTAAGAGAAGAGCATTGACAAGTGAGGTTGCCCAACCACTGCTATGTGTAATAAAAAGTGCAGCTAATGGCAATATGGCTAGTCAGTGGGAATTTGTTTGTGTAACGGAGAAATCACATAAGAAAGAAATGTGTGGCTAGTGTGCTCTGTGTTAGCCTCTGGTTTGGGGGTAAATTTGATAAAAAAGAATGACATGACATATTGGCTTGCCCACTTCTTAGAGTAAGCAGGATGGAAGAGAAATAGAGGTACAAGTTAGATTTGAGATAAGATCACTTTCTGGTATTCGAACACTTGAAATTCATAGGAAGAGTCAGGTAGAAAAATAAAATGGTAGCCGGGCATAGTGGAGCACCCCTTTAATCCCAGCGTTAGAGAGGCAGAGACAGGTGGATCGCTGTGAGTTTGAGGCCAGCCTGGTCCACAATGCTAGTCCAGGAAAGCCAAGGCAACACAGAGAAACTCTGTCTTGAAAAACAACAACAACAAAAAAAAAAAAAAAACAAAAAAAAAAAGAAAAGAAAAGAAAAGAAGAAAGTGGTAAGCAAACAAACAACCAAGGATTACAGAAGCGATGTCCAATGCCTGTTTCTCCAGGTAAGATAGGACTGTGTTCACAGGGGGAGGTTAAAAAAAAACTCAAAAAACTTGATTTGTTAGGAGCCAGAAAGTGAGGCTGGACTTTGGTGGCATTTTACATTTATAAAATAGCCAAGGGTGGCCAAGGTTGCCTCCAACTGAAGGTTATAGATGGCACCTGAAGACCTCCTGCCAAATTATAGATTCAATGGTCCATGGTTAAAAGACAAATAATATTTTTTGTGGGTTCTGAACTACAAGTTACATTAATTCATGACACTCGCCAAAGCCATTAGGAGTAATAGGTGGTAGATCAGGGAGAAAGCAGTCCAGGTAAAGAGAAGCAAGCTTGCCCTAGGGATTGACAGTAATTCTCATGAGAAAATGGTCTACAAAAAGGTGTGTTGGGGATAGAGCTTCTCCAGCTAGCCAGGGGCTCTCACTGAAGCTAGACATGCCTGAGGGACAGGCAATGCAAATGACCAGAGCTGAAGATCAAATCAGTAGTTTACCAGACCCTGGCTGTGGTACAGCCACACATGTGAGGCTCTGTTCCCACTTGTCCTTGGGCTAAACTAATTTGAAGGTTCCCCACTAAGACTTTGGAGACAAGGAAAATGCTTGGAGGTCTCACAGAGCTTCCTTATATAAGGGAGTCAAACACATGTATAAAGTAGTGGTATCTTTTCACACTGTGTGAGATCTTTGAATTTTTTTTCTTTTTTTTTTTTGCATTTCCTTAGTTACTGGATATCAGGACCGATTAACATTGACTTGCAATGGTTATCAGTGGACATTCATGGCCTCTAAGGTTACCTTCTGGTGTGCTGGGTCCTTCCTGTGACTTGCTAACAATCTTCCAAACAATAACATAATACCAATCCCTGAGTGTTTTTCAGATTAAATAAAAACTAAAACCATGCATACGCCCTTAAGAGAACAAGGGTAGAAGATGAATCCACACCACATACAAGGGCCAGACACAGCTATAAAAAAGCTTGGTAGTATTATGGTCCTGAAGACACACATGATACCTGACAATTTTATTCCTCAAAATCTTATGGTAGCCTGTGCCTGTAGATGTAAAAGACCTGCAGGTATACTTGGGGAACCCAGGGTATTGGAAGATCTCCACTTGTGCCAAGTTGTCCATCCTTTGTAAAACTTGATACCATGCATAAACTATCTGTGTATAATATAATAGAATATGGTATATTATGTTATATATGATATAATATATATGAGACATGTACATATGATGTGTACAACATATATGCTGTATTTGAATATTTATGAGACCTGAATATATGAGACATAATATAATAATATGTCATACATATTTAATGTGAAATTGGTCTAAAACGGTTCAAGAATTTTTAGAACATGCTAAGACTCTTATAGGATATGATAGGTAGCTTTGTATTCTATTCCCAGTGGGGACAACAATACTGGATGGGCCATATACATAAAATGACTTCTCCCTTGAGAAAATGACAGATGGAGAATGTAAGGCCTATGCATGCCAGCAAGGAATACAAATATGGCCTCATCTAGGTAGACACTGCTACAAACCACATATAACAATATACGTTCAAGTTTAAATTTAATTTTTTAATTTAAATTAAAATTTTAATTTAAATGTAAACTTGGATATAACTTAGTTAAAAATTAAATTAAGCTTAATCATTTAAATTAATGGTCATTCAAAGTTTCTGGATATGGGCAGAGTGTAACTAGTGCTTATTATGTAACATAAATGTCTTCTAGTATGATTCTCACAGGAGTCCTTAGTCCTCTTCATACCTTATGAATCCAGCTTTCAACCTCCACACTTGCACTGCCGTCCTGGCATTCCAAACTCCCACCAGAGAGGGCATTACCTTTTGTACGCAGCATCCGAGGGGCTTCTCTGTGTTCCAAATGTCAACTGGCATCCACATCAGAGTGTAAGGGCTTGGAAGGCTTTCGCCTTGACCTAATTGGACTCCATCACTCAAGAGATAACTAACCTAAGACTGAGGGGATCACATGCTTCCCTAAGGTCAATGGTGACCATCTTGTAGATGAGGAGCCAGGACTAGAACCAAAGTCTCTCCACTCCACTGCATTGCCCTTTGTATGAAGCTGTCTAACTTCTCTAAGACTAAATGAAAATTTTAAAGTGGAATAAGACAAGATATATGCCAATTTTATGCACATCTTCTGTTTGACTGGACTGGACATTGATCATGAAAGAATAAGACCATATAGTTATGCAGTAAATTGTAAACTACATAAGAATAAGATAAAAATTATTTTTCTTTCCTGGATGCAAGACTGTTTGAGACCACAGAGGCTACTCACATGCAGCTTCAAAGAGTTTTTCTCCTAAACAAAATTGTTTCAAAACCACATTATGGTAATGAATATTGACTCTTTTCTCTCCTACTGAGTAATTGCTATTATAAAACTAAGCAAGAACCTTCAGGAGTTAAGAAAAAATTCTGACAAATGGTCATGATTTCATAGTACATCTCCAAGCACACTCATCACCTGTGTTCATACAAACTGAAATATATCTCCTCAACCAGACTCCATCATTATATTTCTCTTTTTCATGTCAAACCCTAGCAAAGAGCTGTGCATGGAGCTTTAAGGTCATTATGAAACAGAATGGCCATTATCTGCCATCAATTGCACAAGCCTCTATGGGGATAGAGGAGCATCTCAGAGCTAGCTTCTGCTTCTGCTTTTCTTCACTGTACTTCCTCTCTGGAATTTAGAATTTCAAGGACAGAATTAAAAGACAAGTTAAACAGCCATTCCAAATGGCTGATGCCAGTGTAGTAGCTAGGTCACAAGACCCGCCTCCCCCCACAAAAGGCCACCAGGACTCTATACTGATACAACACACAGAGGGTCCTGCATTATGGACTCAAGCTTGGACCATACTTCTTCCTGAAACAACAGGATAAGAGAGTGTCACAGAGCTTCAAGGGAAATGAGTTTAAAAAGAGAAAACCAGGCTGGGCAATGAGGCACAGGCCTTTAATCCTAGGACTTGGGAGGCAATGGCAGGTAGATCTCTGTGAGTTCAAGGCCAGCCTGGACTGCAGAGTGAGTTCCAAGACAGCCAGAGCTGTTACACAGAGAAACCCTGTCTCTAAAAAAACAAAACAACAACAGCAAAACCCACTACAGTAAATGGGAAGAACTGTAAGCAAGAGTTCTCGGTCACAAGAATGTTGACCTTTAGGCTGGTTGTGTGGAGGCTGGATCACAAGGGGAAGGTTTTTTTAATCTCAAGACTGCTGGTTGGTACACCTTACAGCAATATGTGGTCACTCCCTGGAAGCAGGATGGAGTAAGGGTCACCTAAAGGACAAGTTCTCACAGAACATACAGAAGATGGCATTAGTTTGGTCCCTGTACCAGCTTCAGCAGGACATCATGTTTGGCACAAAGCTCCATAACATCTCAGTTCCCTTTTCCTGGAAGCTACAGTTCTTGTTACCTCTCTCAGTTCTCCTATTTTCCTCCCTTTTATCACTAAATAATAGGTTATATCTGAAGAAATCTAGAAAAGACACAGGTAATTTGGGGAAGGGGAATGTCCCAGTTTGTTGTCAGGGAGCCTGACTTCTTTGTGAAGGGAGGCCTGGAAGCCTAGGAATAGAATTGGAGGACTGAGCAACATGTTGTTCAAAGGATAGAAAAGCTGGAAGAAGAATACAAAGCTTGCTTTGGAAAGATATCTATCTATCTACCTATCTACCTATCTCCCATATATCTATCTTTTATCTTGCTTCAGGTCAAGTTCTAAGCTTGCCAATTGGACCAAGAGTATAACACAAGAAGTGGGGCACTGAGCAGACCCCAGAGCAAGGTAAGTGTAAAAGACATGTTGGGAAACAAGTAGAAAGTCTCATGTTGATGCAAATTTTGCTGGAGATCTTTGCCTACATGGTATTTAAATAAGTTAGATTAGTTGGCATTTAAGCAGTAAGGTAACTCCAGTCAAAGGAAGAACCACAGCTCCTCCTAAATATAACTCTAGCTTGTGTCCAGACAACCAAAAGCCCACCAAGGACAATTGACCCTTGCCTACTTGATGTACAAACAAATGACTATTCAACTCGTTTCTTTATTGTTTATCCCTAAGGTTTTCTAGTAATGTTAACATCACATTGTAAAACATAAATAACTTTAAAGCATTTCATGTGTCCTCAGCTCATGCAAGGGGAGCTGTTGTGTCTGGAGTCCTCCCCAAGAACTTAGCTTACCCTGGAGGAAAATGCCTAGTCATCATTTGCATAATGGCACTTCATCCACACCCTATGTTTGTGTGTGTTTGTCTGTGTGTGTGTATGAGAGAGACAGGCAAACAGAGAGAAATGCAGAGACAGTGACACACAGAGAGACAGACAGAGATAACATGTATGTATGCATGTGCAGATACACATGTGTATACGTGTATGTACATGGGGGTGGAGGCACATGGACTCTGCCACTGGAGAAATGAACATGGAGCTAGATAGAGCAAATTGAGATGTATCCAAACCCCAAAATTGTCAGTCTTGAGACTGGCAGGAATGATTGCTCCCTCCGTGTTCTGTGCCAGCATGGTCCCGCTGCTCATAGTCCACTAACTCCACAAGTCTCAAGGCAGTCACATACTCTACCTAGTACCTGGAGTCCTCTCCATGCAAAGAAAGGATTCCCAGCATCTCAGCTTCAGCCAATGATATGCACTCACTCTGGAAATCCCTTCCCACTCCTCAAAGTCCATATACCATAGTTCACCCTAAATAAAGACACAAGCTGTATCACTGAATATCAGCTGAGAGCTGCTGTTTCACCGAAATAACTGGGAGCTGTAATAGCTCCAAGAATCCTCAGGGAAGGCTCTCCCAGGTTGACTGGGATGCTGCAGGCCCTGTCCATTATGGCTCTATTTCATCATTCCCAGGCCTTGATACCCGGAGGGAGGAAGGAGAGAGAGAGAGAGAGAGAGAGAGAGAGAGAGAGAGAGAGAGAGAGAGAGAGAGAGAGAGAGAGAGAGAGAGAGTGTGTGTGTGTGTGTGTGTGTGTGTGTGTGTGTGTCTGTGTGTCGCCTATGAATATATGGGCAGGCTGGAGTCAACTGGAGGGATTGTCCTCATGGTCTGTCCACCTTGTTTTCTCACTTCTTCTGAACCTTGCCAATTCAGTTACTCTGGCTAGGCAGTAAGTCCAAGGAATGTTTTTCAGTATTGGATTACTAGTATACACTACCATGTCTAGCTATTGTATATAAAGTTTAGAGATAAAAAGTGGGTTCTTCGTGGTCTTTAGCTATAAGGGTTTTGTCATAATTAAGAAGAAGGGAAGAAAAGGTTTTTATTGTAGTTCTAGTTCACTTATTTTAATTCTATTTGAGTTGTCAATAATCAGACCAATAATTATTACCTAAAATTATTTGGTAGTCAAAATTGACACATGTATTATATTCTCCCAGGCAGGCTCAAAATGAGAGCCCCAAATTTACAGAATATTTGAAACCCAACCCTTGCTCACTTGCTGAACATTGTCATCAATATTTTAAGTTATTTTTTGCTTTGAATTCTGAGAAGTCTTAATGCCCCTATAAGATGCATTATAGTAATTCTCAGTGACAGGTGAGGACCGTGCTGATCTTTTGCCAACTGTGAAACAGGTAACTGGAAGAAGTTACCTTAAACCCATCACAGGCACTTGAATTGAAAGGAGTATGCATATGTGCTAAGAAGTTAGGAAATAGTTATTTTACATTTCCCCATCTGCCCACACTTTGCAGTCACCTTGCACATGCCTTGAATCTCACTTTTGCAGATGATGATTCTCATAAAAGCACGTGATTTCACTTCTCTGTATTTCATGCCAACCAATATCCTCATCCTTTTCATTAAAATACAGGAGTAGGAGAACTGGATGGGGGAGATCCATGGTTCCCATTTGCATTGTCTCCTTCTTGACCACCCATCTCATATGCCAGTGAGATAGGATCATTGAGGTAATGAAAATGCGTTCTAGCAACAGGCACCCCAAGCTAGGAGTAATAGTGTTAAAGATACAAACATAGACTGGTGCAAATTTGTCTTTATTACTTAAGAAGCTGGATTTCTGTGTAATATTGCTTCATCGGAGCGACTATGAATCAGATTTACTGAGTGAGATCATATTTTCATGGTTGCCATCATTTCAAAGCTGGGTTCTCAGTCTTCTCCTTCCTAGGCCAGTCGACAGCAACGGGCAGTGGTCCAGTCTGTGGTTGGACATTGGCAGTGGCAAGTGTTTCCATTCTGGATATCCCAAGATCCACAGGCATAGCCACAAGCACAGCCAGTGACAGCCAAACCTGCATTGTCATGTGAGACACAGACATCAGAGACCTTGGACTGTAAGAGACAGAGACAGCCCTACCTGTTCTCCCTAGGAAGCTAAGGAGAACCTATCTACATAAATTCTAGATGTATAAATCTGGGTTTTGTGTGGCATAAAACAAACTCAATTTTGAGTGCTATCTTCAAGAAAAAAAATCACTTAAGCGAAAAGACTTGGAATTTCCCTGTCTTTCATTTGATAGTAAATTCACCTCTGTGCTAGCTCCTCTCTTACCAACACAAGGAAATAGAATGGGGAATAGGTAAAGGCCATAACTATGACCACACAACAGAAGTCAGGGTACACTGTATAAGGCAACATAGAGGAAGAAATGACAGGAAGAGAAAACCTAGAATTCCTTAGTAGTGTCCTTAAGGGAACTAAGTATCATGAAGGCATGTCTGCGTACTATGGCTCAGCTCCATGGAGATAAAGATCTGATGTACAGTGGGATATGAGTATTAGAGGATGGGAGTGAGGGGAACAGGGCTTCTTACTCACAAATTCCTCTGGTTACTCACCAAGTGGACAGGAAGCCAGTCTGCCTACAGCTTTGATACTAGTGCAGGAGATATTCATAGCCACAGTGAAAGGAGGATAGTCTGTAGGTAAGAATGAATTGTATTATCGTTAGCTCTTGTTCTCACAGTTCCCTTTCTTAGGCATCTCCTGTCTTGAAGGTGTCCCTGTTTCCACAAGTAAGAAAATGAGTAAGTTTTAACTCTTAGGATGGAGCTGGGCGTGGTGGTGCAAGCCTTTAGTTCCGGCACTGGGGATTAATGTGGCTTGTTTTGAATTTTAAGACCAGCCTGGTCTAGAAAGCAAGTCCAGGACAGCCAAGAATACACAGAGAAACCCTATCTAGAAATACCAAAAAAAAAAAAAAGGAAAAAGAAAGAAAACCTTAGTATCTCCGTTTATATAGTTAAAATAATAGTTGTGCACATCTCATATAGTGGCTGTGCAGACTAAATGAACTAACTTTCAGCTTTGTATTATGCCTTTTCATAGTCTGTTCATAAATTACAGATGGTGCCCTCCTAAGCCTGTTGACTATCTATGAAAACTGAGCTTTTAATCTTGAGTCAAGAAGGGCTAAGACTATAAAGGAGGGCCTGGACAGGAAGTTAGGGCTAGAGTTGATTAAATTGAGGTTGAATCTTGGAATGGGTTAGAGATGAAATTAGAATTTTAGGAAAGGGAAGGAGTGGACACTGATTCAACTCAGCTTTCCCCCAAGCCATCAGTTACCTAGGTTACGGAAACTTTCCTTGAGCTTCTCCACCAAAGAGTAGAATGACCACTCAGCAGTGACTGGTACCATCAGCTGGACAAGGGAGATGAAGATGAGAAAGGAGCAAGTTGCAGTCTTCATCCTTTTGAAAGATGGTGTCTTGGAGCTGGAAGAAAGAAGCAAAGAAAATGAGATTGTTGAGCTCTTGAGTAGCTAGTTGTGAGGGACAGGAAACAGCTATACTGTGGAGAGAGGAGCTAGGGGGAACAAAGCAACCATACTGCAGCTGGTCTACCTCTTTGGAGAAGCAGAGATGTTTCCCACAGAGCAGATTCATGCACAAAAATCAGCTTTCCAAAGCCTGGCCAAGCAAGGATGCTTTTATATCCTGTGGCATTATCAACTCAGCTTCCCTGAGTATGCAAAACAACCCTCTGTCTTTGCCAGGTAGATACTTCTCATACCTTTCAAAGAACATTGGCAGCTGAGGCATAGTTGTTAGTGACTTCCTATGAATTAAAATGTTCCCTCAAGGACATGTGGAGAGGCTCGTGAGTCTCAAGCAGTAAACAAACATCCCATGTGTAGAAAAGTTGAAACTTGCGTGTTTCCAGAATGCCCCCTACAAGTGTAATAGGGGAAGCTAACCAGTTGCTGGGGAAGGAGACTGACCAGCCAGGCTGCCTAAAGGACAGCCTCATGCCGGTTTAGCTGCTTTCAAGTTGTGCAAGGAGCTCCAAGATGCTCTCAGGAATCACCACTCATACTTGCATGGGCTTTTCAGTAGTTTGGTTGCTTTTGATTCATCATTGCTCCTGCAGGTAACTCCTAATCCAGATGCCTATAAAGAACTCCAATAACTGACTATTCACCAAGTTAGATTTAAGTAGATTTTATTGTTGATCCTTTATCTCTAGTTCTCTAGTAAGATGAATATCCAAAATCACACACAATTTATCTGACACATGTGTATGGGTGTGATCATAACCCAAAGAGGAGTTGGGATGCTGAAATATGCACTGGAAGCTCCTCTTCAAAAGGGTAGAACATCCATGGCAGAATCCCTTTCCTCATATGGTACCCAATTATATACCTTGTTGCTACATCATGGGTTGCATTGGCCTTACTTTGGGAGATGATACATACAGCTGTTTCGTCTACTCAGTGGAAATCTGGGTGGGTAGAGTGCAGAGCAAATCAAACAGGGTTATCTTACTCATTGTGTTATGGAGTAACATGCAGGCCTGGTAAGTGGGGCCTACCATTTGAGAACATACATGAATTGGAAAAGTTAAAAATGTAGTGTGCATGCATATTGTCATGTTCCCATGACAACAAAAATGGTGTGCTCTGGAGTGAAAGGGCCTAGAAAACGTCAGGGCGGCCATGACCCAGAACCAGACAGAGCCAAGGAGCCAGAGAAGCACCACTGAAACTGGCAGCAACCCAGCCTCTCTGAACCCCTGCTGCTCCAAGATGAACTAACTGCAAACTCCCCCATTGGCCTCCAATGGCAAACTGGACTAGTGACCTGTGCTAGTGGTAGTGGCTTGTGGCAGTGGGTTGCAGACAGACCAAAACAGGGTCCTGCTGCCCGGGTACAGCGGCTCCAGATGGGCATGCACAGCGCCTAAAACTGTCCAAATAAAAACTGTAGGAACTTTAAAACCCTAAAGCTGCCAAATGAGACACTGTCCCTGAGGACTTTGAGAGTGTGTCAACCAGACTGTACTCTGGAAATGGCGCTTTAAAGAGACTTCCTTAAAAACAAGAGATCTGTGATAGTTTGTGTTCACATTTCCTATATACTATTGAGTGGTAAAATTTCTTGTTATTTTTATTGTATTTTGCTATTGTTTTTTCTATTGCCTTAATCCAAACTGTACAAATTGCTAATCATTGTTCTTGCCTTAACTATGCTTAAGACAGCCGGACAGGCTACTACATCATGTTAAGCCTCCGCTGGACTTATGTTGCTCCTTCTGAACATTATGCAGCTAGACTTATTTGGACTTGCATTTCAACATCCATCCTTGTGGACTCAGCATCACTCTGCGGTATGGATCTCCCTTGACTGGTCTGGCAGGGCTTGAATTTAGCCTGTGCTTTTCTCTTTTGCCTGGCACAACACATGGCTCAGCGTTCAAAGCTGATTTGAGCACAGGTGCTTGATTGAGCTCGGAAGGCACTGCCCTTCACCCTGTGCGCTATGAAGGCAAGCCAGTGACAGGTAAGGTTGGGCCTGGATCTTATCGCCTAAGACAGGGTGTGAATGATGGAATTCATGTACCAGCGATGGGTAAGATAAGAAGCATTCAGCTCATTCCACCTAAGACAGGGTCTTCATAAATTTATTTTTTGAGTGGGCATATGTTGTGGGGAGTCATATTTCTGTACTGTGACTCAGTGAGTGCAAGGGGAGCCTTCTGCTAACCTTTGAGTCTCCAGAACCTGCTGGGAGAAATCCTTTATGATGCTAGAGGAGCTTTGTTGCCCTTTGGTGTTGGGATTACCTCCCACTGAGAGACAAAGCAGAGCTTTTCCAGGAATGACTTCTTTTCAGCCTGCCTTAGAAACTAGGGGAGGGGACCTGTAACAAGAGGCTTGCTCTAACGTGTATATAAACCTGACTCCCTCAGATTACAGGGAGCCTTGATCAGACATTTGTCTTGGCCTCATCTCCACGTGTTTCTGTTCTTTTTCTTTCTCCATTCACACCCTCTCTTTCAGGTGGAACCCTGGTTTGATATGTTCTGAGGGAGGGGACAATGTAGAAGAAATTTTGTGTGTACCCTGAGAGTAGAAAGTAAGGAAGAGAGCACCTGAAAGCTGGGGCAGAGGTAGCATAGCAACTTCTATGTGTAGTAAAAACTCAAGTCAAGATGACTAATCAGAGGACTTGCCTGTGTCAGGGAGCAGCTCTCAGTGGAAAGGAATGTACTGCTAACATGCTCAACCTTAGCCTCTGGTTGAATAAAAGAGAGACTGAGATGGCGTTGTTAATTTACCATTTCTTACAGTTGGCAAGATACAAGCAAAAGAGAGCCCATGTGAGATCTGTACTAAGAGCCCTGCCTAGAGAAAATCCTATTGAGACTTTAGGGGTGAGAAGCCTGGGAGAATGAGGAAATAGAAGGATCCAGAGGGTCCTGGAAAACTATAGGCGGTCTGGGCCCTGGGGTCCTCCTCAAACTATAGCACCAGCCAAGGAAAATATAGGCAGTAAACTTCGAACCCCTACCCAGTCTAGCCGATGGACAGGACATTCTTCACCGTTAAGAGGAGAAGGAGATCTGACTTTCACACAAACTCTGGTGCCCCATATTGGACCATGTCCCTTGGATGGGGAGGCCTGGTGGCACTTAGAGGAAAGATAATAAGTCACCAAGAAGAGACTCAATACCCTAGGAGCATATACAGGGGGAGGAGGTCCCACTCAGTCACAGACATAGAGGAAGAGAGTAGAGAGGGAAGCGGGAGGGAGGAAAGAAAGGGAGGATACAAGGGATGGGCTAAGAATTGAGATGTAATATGAATAAATTAATAAAAAAACTTAAAGAAAAAAAAAGAATCCAAAATCTTAAAATCCATGGGAAGAGTCCAGTAAGTACAGGAAAATGACAAGATGTAAAAATAACAATAAAAAACTAAGGCTTACATGAGTGATGTTTAGTGCCTTGTTCACCATGCAAGATAAGACTATGTTCAGTAGAGAGATTTATTTTTAAGTCAATTTATCAAAGACTTAGGTGTTTTATTGAGCTATAGTGACTGATGAGGTCCATGATAAAGCATGATTTTTTTTAAATTAGGAGTGGCTTTTGAGCCTAAGTGATATAAGCCAAAATAGTAATCCAATTGATGAATTCTGTATGGTTACTGAAATCAACTGTGGCAAGACTTCTGCTGAGCTCTTTGAGTCCCTGGGGTGGGGAGGCAGATAAAAGCAAAGCAAAACACTTTTTTGGAGTTCTGAGAAGTCCTTTGAAGCTTAAAGAATGTTTCACCAAGAGTTAAAAAAGAAGCAAAACTTATGAGATTGCAAGTGGTCCTCACAGACTTGTTATGGAGGAAACCACCCAATCCCCTTCTCTGACGGGGTGTTCAACATTGCCTGCAGGTGAAAGCTATTCATGACAAGCTATGAACTTACTGGTCTGCTATTAATCTACACATTCTTCGATCTTGGGTGGATTCTGGAGCCAAGAGCTCCTTTATTCATGACAAGTCTCAAAAGCACCTGGAGCCATGGGCAGCGGTAGATAGATGTGGGAATAAAATAGTCTGGGTAAAAAGCTCCAAGGTTCACTAATGCTGAGCAATGACCCACCAAAAGGTTTGCTTAGAGTGTGAATTGTTTCTCTAGCCTTGGACGTACACTGAAACAACACATAACAGATAGCAGGAGGAGAGAGGGAGTCAGGAGAGAAGAGGAGAGAAGGGGAGGGGAGGGGAGGCAAGGGGAGAGAAGGGGAAGACAGAGGAAGGGAGGAGAGGAGTGGCCAGGGCTACTATTTAAGCAAAGAGCCTACCAGAATCTGAGTGTGGTTAATTAGGCAGGAATATCTTGAGCTAGTGCCACAAAACCCATAGAGATTAAGGAAATGCATGGGAGTCCCATCTCATGGACATTATCCATGATGAAGAAACCAAACATTTGATACATATGACATGGTTTTCCCCGGCTCAAATTAGACTTTGCTAATGTGTAGGTGTTTTGGTTTTTGTTGTTTTTAAATTCTTTATTTGTTGTATATCAAACCAATTTGCGTTTCCTTGGGATGGTCAACAGTGGACCTTTAGAGTACTTCTTCTGTATTACCTTCTTACTTCCACTATTTATCCTAAGATGATGCCTTGCTTTGTTATCCTGACCATCCTCTGTAAAGAGATTTCATTGCCTCCATGGCAGGATGCTAAGTTCTGAGTGTTCTCTATATTTTAAAACACATCTAAAATATATACATGCAGATGCACATGGAAGAATGAGAATGGGATCTCAGTCCAAATAATCTACAAAGAGCAGAGAGATGCTAAATTCTTGGGAGTATTATGATCCTGTAAGATACATGCAATATGTGACAAAGTTACCTTTTAAATCCTACAATATCCATGCCTATAATTGTAAGTGAGCTGAAGATACAACTGGAGCTCTTGGAATAATAGTGGATTTTTTCCTTTGGTTTTTCAAGACAAGAGTGTCTCTGGATAGCATTGGATGTCCTGGAACTTGCTCTATAGACACAGTTGGCTTCAAACTCGTAGATATTCACCTGCCTTTGCCTTCCAAGTGCAGGAGCTAAAGGCATATACCATGGCCATCTCCACCAGCCAATATTATTGGATATTTATACTCCACCTTACTCAAGTTGTGCTTTATCTATATCCTGTCTAGATGCATTCTAACTTCTTTGAGACTAAATGAAAATTTTAAATTGGAATAAGACAGGATATATGCCAATTTTATGCACATCTTCTATTTGACTGGCACATTGACCATAAAAGAATAAAGGTCATATAATTATGCTATACATTTTCAAAGAACATAAAAATACAATGAAATTATTTTTCTCTTTTGTATGTAAGCCTGCTTGAGATTACAGAGGCTACTCACAGTCAGCTTCCAAGTCTTTTCCTCTAAAACAAAGGAGGCGTTTCAAAAGCAGATGTATGATGGTGGATGCTGACTCTTTTCCCTCATGCTAGGTAACTGATACTCATTATGAAGCTAAACAGGAATATTGTACAGGAGTTATAAAAATTCCAACTATGTCTACTTCAATATTCACTTTTTGTTGATAATCTCCTCTGAGCATATTTGTCCCATGTACTGTGATCATTGTCATAGGACTCTGCAATCTCTATATTACTATTCTGTCCTTGTCATGCTAAGTCCCTGGAAGGCGCGCTGAGCTGGGCATGAGACTTTACAGCTGTGTTACCACACAGAATGGCCATTGTCTACTGTCACTTGTGCAAACCTGGGCCTCATGCCATAGATGGGCATCTAGGCGCTAGCTCTGCTCTGAAGACTTCTGCTGTTTCTTGCTGCACTTCCTCTCTGGGGTTTAAAAGTTCAAGTATAGACTTAAGGAGCGATGTAAACTACTGGTTGTTATTGAAAGTGGCTGATGCCAATGGGGACATCTGGGATGTTACCTCAGCACTCCCTGTTGCCATCAAGGGTGACACAAGTCTCCTAGCTGTCTCTCTGTGACAGCCCTATTGTTTGTTCATTCTCTAGGTTTTCTTCTACTTTGCTCTTTTCACAGTAAAATGATAAGGCTGTATTTACACACCTGGCAAGATTCTAGGTCATCTGTGAAGTTGTCACTGTTTCTTGGCATGGTCCCTGACCCTTTTGTGAAATGTGGCCTGGAAGACTGGTGCTAGGATTGGGGGGGGGGCTGATCAATCTGTCATTCAAAATATAAAGAATCAAGAGGATAACTAAATGCAAGCTTTGGAAACTTTGTTTGCTTGGTGTTTTTTTGTTTTGTTGTTGTTGTTGTTATTTTTGTTTTTTGAGTTCAGATTAAGTTTCAAGAGTGCCACTTGGACCAGGAGTCTGGACCCAAGATGTCAGGAGCTACGCAGACCCAGAGATGCTGTAAGCATGAAAGCAATGCTGGGAACTGGTTAAGAAAATCTAACAACTCACATTTTGCAAACTTTGGCTTTAGAGCTAAGTGTGCACAATTTCAGAATGTTAACCTGTCATCTAAGCATCACATATCTAAGGAAGAGACACAGTTCCCCCTAAAGCACCTCATGTGTCCTCAGCCCAGGCAAAAGAAGCCATTCTAACTAGAGTTCCAATCTAAGAACTCAATGTACCCTGCCGGAAAATGCTCACTCCATATTTGTTGTCTGATACTTAATCTTCATTTTCCTTTATCTTGGGTGGTGTCAAACATGTGTATGTGCTGAATCTATGTGAGTATATGTGGAGGCCCCAAGTCATTCTTGAGTATTGCCCTCAGGATCTCTCCTGATTTGTGTTTTGTGCTTTCTCATAGGACCTGAAGCTTACTAATTTGGTTAGGCTGGCTTGCCAGCATGTGGGAAACTGTAGCTGTGTTGGTACTGACCATTACTTGTTTTTGTCTGCAGTTGAAACATTACTTGTTTTTCTCTGCAGTTGAAACATTGTGCTCCACTGGTTGCCTTCATTTTCCATGTTTTGAGTTTCATCACTTGGCCCTTGGTTTGTTCCCTCTTGAGGACTTTCCACAGTGCTATTCGATTGCTGGTTCCTCCCCTATATAAGCAGTTCTGTTACTCCCAATAAACAGCATTCTCTTAGCACCAATGACCCATTGTTGTCATCTTTTCTATCTGCAGACCCTCACAATAGCCTAGACAAGCAGCGATGGCTCTGCAGGCCCCAAGAACCTGACTGCCTCCGCCTCCCCCACCCTGGGACTGCAAGCACACAGCACCATGCCTGGTTGCATATGTCCTTTGGGACATCAAATTCATATCCTCATGCTTGTGCATAAAGTCTTGTTACTCAGTCGTGCAATTCCATTTTCCCAGAAAAAGCACAAAACACCACCCCTTTCTCTGTTTTCGTCTAAAGAGATGGTTCATTATCAAAATCAAGAACTGACTGGAAAAGAGGCAGGTGCCTGTAACATCTCAGCTTCCACTTCAGTCCCTGCTATGACAGCTTTCCTAGGTCTTGCCTCCACACCTCTGCCCTCTGGGAGAAGTAACATCTGAACACCCATCCCTGGCCTCAATATCACAGCTTGAGAAAAGGAAGAACAGGTCATCTAAACAATTTTTGTTTTACAGACTTCTTTTTAGCATCTCATAAAGTTCCTTGAAAGTATTTTATTTTCATCTATTTTAAATTGTATAAATGATATATGTAATTGTGTGAACAATTACACTTTGTTTCTCTTCATTTTTTAATGTAAATATTTGGTTATTATCAGGGAAATCAGGTGTGAGGTTATGAAAGCAAAGCTTATGCTCCCATGGAATTTATAATACAGTGGAAGAAGAAAACACAAAACATGACATAACAGTTTTCAGGGGAAAAAACCCTACAGAGCAGCCTGAAGCAAAGACACAGCACAGAAAGGAACTCTTCGAGTGAGAATTTCCAAATGGGAGTAGCCATGCTGGATAAATAGGAAAGCAGTCCAGACACAGCACAGCTGCTCAGTGTGCTATTTACATCAAGGGTTTCACATGACAAATCACAGAATCATAACAAAGAAACAGTAAGACTTCAGAGCACTCTGGGACTTGCTTGAGATTTCAGCCAGTAACAGGGAAAGAAACAAAGTTCAGTCAAGTAGGGGTGACGTTGCCTAATGATCCTATCTGATCCACTGTATCTACTTATTTTCAAGATTCATGGAGTACTGTGATACATATTCAGAACATATTGTCCAGCCACTATGTAGAACATTCATGAGACAGGAGCAAGAAGACATTTTGGGAGAGTCTAGGAGCAACCAATAATCTTGATGAGACATGCTGGACATGTGGAGCAAGGTAGTTAAAAGGAAGTGAAGCACTTGAGACGGAAGTACAAGAAGGAAGGTTGCTAATGGATTCAGTAATACTGTTAGCATGGTTTAATGAGCAAACATCTTTACACATTTGAAAATCCTTAGGAAAATAGCTGTGGATCCCCCGAGCTCCAAGGGAAAATGCAAGGATTTCAGCAGGGGCCACTGTTGAAAAGGAACAGGGAGAAGGCATTAAGATACGCCATAACGATACAGGTCTGGTCTACAATGCAGGTACAAACAAGAAAAAAAAAAATGAGTGACTGTGAGCCACCAACCATGAAGACATTGGAGGGCCCTTGTGTCACAGCTGACCCACAACATGACCTCATGTCCCTGCAACAATCAGTCTTGTGAAGTGGTAAATTTAAGAACAGAAACTGGACTCTTGATGTATGGCACAGTGTTAGAGTTCTTACATTCTCAAGGGCACCATGCCTTTAAATATATACATTTTAGCTATTCAAGCTGCAGATCATCCTGGAAATTCTCCTGCAGTGAGTGACTTTATGGACTCCAGTAACTTGCTGTAGCTGAGGATTTCACAAAGACGTTGTAACAGTGAAATACAATGATCTCATTGTTTCTCACATTGTCTCTCCCTCCCAGGTTTCTAAGTGTCTGACATCCCTACACCTTTCCCCCCTCTTATAAATCTTCTCATTGCCAGAGAAACAAGTTCACAAATTTTCTCTTTATATGAAAAAGAAGGTATTTTCCTAACTTCCTATTCCCTACATTCTTAAGTCATTAAAAAATTACTAAAATAAGAATTAAAAAGTTTTGATTTGGGCCTCAACAAACAATCTCAAATTCTCTGTCTTATCCTTCAGTCTCTTCATGACTTCTGAGTGTACCTCAAAGGATGACACATTTCCTCCGGTCATAGCTGTGACAAAAGGAGCTACTTATCTTTTCAGGATCTCAGCTTCCTCATATTGAGAATGGGCCAACAAGAGCAATGGTGAGGACTAAATTGGCTGTGTGTGTAAAACTATACTGACAGCTTCTTCTTTTTTTTTTTTTTTTTTAGTTTTTAAATCAATTTTATTCATCAATTGATCTATTACATCAAGTACCCATGTAGCCTAACCACATTTGTTTGCCATCCCTGACTTTGTTGATTAAATGCTGTTAGAAGCTGTCAGTTAAAAATACTCTCCATCTACTTTTTACTGACAGCTTCTAACAGCATTTAATAAATGTTAATTATGGTAACTCTATTAAAACTATATTGTTATATTATTATCCTCTTCCATATCAATGTAAATAAGTCAGGTGTTGGTTAATGGGCCTTTGAGGCTAAATTGTCTAAGTGTAAAGAAACATAGCTGTGCTTTTTCAAAGTGGTAAGTTTGTTTGAAAGATAGTCTCAAAGTATTCTCTCTCTCTCTCTCTCTCTCTCTCTCTCTCTCTCTCTCTCTCTCTCTCTCTCTCTCTCTTGTATATTTCTAAGGCTGAAACAGTTAATAATCACACCCAAACTCAGAAACAAACAATAATTTTGTAGTCAAACATATTCATTCTTTCCAGAAAAATATATCAGTAATGAAATAATGTTTCACATTCATCTAGTATAAAGAGGAGGAGCTAGTCCTGTGTTTAACTTGGTTCTTTCCTCTACACATTTGTATTATTTAATTTGGAATTTAAAAGGTCAGTCTCTTTCTTGAGTGTTGGCAACAGGAACAAGCTAATTGCTGCCTGGGTTTATCTGATGTTGTTCTTGTCCCTCTGTCAGTGAGTTTTGTGTCTCCTGGGCTGGACCCTCCCTCCTTAGAAGCAGCTTTCCCTCACCCAGTCACCTCCTGTTCTGCTTCGCTCAGGCAGCCTTTCTTTTTCTTTTTTCACTTTTTCCTTTGTCTTTGGTGATTCTTTTGTATAATATCATTTTTCTTTATTCTTGAGATGTTCATACCTGTATACAGCAAAACACAAAAATTTAAAATATTCCTGCTCTTTTCCCCCTCAGACTCCTCTAAATTCCTCCACAAAAGGCCCCTCCCAACTTCCTACTGTCCTTTTGATTTTTCAGCTTTTGTTTTTGTTTTCTACCTTATGGGGTTGAATTTGGAATGCTCTTACCTGTATGGGCCATCCACTGGAATCTGGTGAAGCTCCTGTAGGTTTACCTATAGGTTTATATAGGTGTCAGTGCGTGTAAAGTGAAAACAATACTATTCTCCCACCTCCTGAAGCTTTTCTTATATGTTGATATTTCTCCTTGCCGTAATGGAAGGTCAGCAAACACATACAAGTAAACAGAAAATAATGAAGAAGTTGTTTACTGACCTCAGTCTGCTTCTTGGTTTGGACCACTGTGGGTTCTCACGTTCATGCCATTCTATGTCTGGGCTTGAGATCAGATAGCCTCTCTTTTGATGCATGACACCTTTACTCTGCCCTGGTACATTTGACTCCTTGGGTTACCACTGCGGGGTATAACACATTAATTTATGCAATGGAATCTCACTATTCTGGAGGTAAAAGACTGAGATCAAGGTGAAGGCAGCATGGCTGGGATTGTCAGACCTTTCTCCTTGGGTATAGCTGGCTGCCTTCTGCCTGTTTCCCCTTGTCCTGACTCATCTTATAATGACACCTGAAAAATTGGCCTAAGACTCACTTTATTCAATCTGTTACCTTGATTAACTTTTAAAAGACCATGTCTCCAGATCTTCAGGTAATAGTCACATTCTTAGATACTGGAAATTAAAGTTTCAACATGTTACCCTAGGGGAGGCAGCACAATTCAGCAATTATTGGGGGAAAACTAAAGGAAATAAATTTATATTAAAAAGAGAATACCTGCTGTCTCAAAAGCAAAACAAAAACAAAGGCAACAAAAACCTCTTGGTTTCTCCCTGGGTCATCAGGAAAATCATCTTTCATACTGAAACCTTAGAAGTAACTCTACTAAAACAATAGGTAAGAGAATTTAAAAAACACTCTCCTTCTGAAAAAAAAATTATTAAACAAATTTTATAAAATACTTTACTTAAGTAAATCCTTTTAATGTACTTCTAAGTTATATATAATTTAAATATGTTACTATGATTATTAATAGTGCTAGGTTTGGGATTACTCTTTATCTTTTAAAATTATCATAAAATAATGGGTTTTTATTATGGCATTTTCATGCATTTTTTTGTTCTACGTTTCTTTTCTCTGGCTCCCTTTCTCCTTCCTCTGGCCTCCTTCCCCATCTGCTCTTCTGTTTTCATGTAGCTTGTATACTATTATTCTGTTTTTATCTAATTTTCTCTCTTCTCTCTTAAAAGACCTTTTTCTCTTTCATGATATCTTTTTGTAGCTTCAGGATCCGATCCATACACAAACACACTTATTTTTAAAGAAAGTGATTCTAGTCAGATGAAACAGTATGAGGTGTGTTTTTCTCTGGAAGTATTAAGGCACTGTACACCTATACTTATCTTGTTTGCCTTAAACCTCTCATAGACGCATTGCTTACATAAGCATACCATTTAATATTGACTGAGCCCTTCCCTTGTGAAACCTGCTTCAGTTTTGAAATCCTGACAGCTGCATGCCACTGGAGGCTCACACATTTCTTTTCCCAGAATTTGTCATTACTTAGGAAGGGCGTAAACTTCCCCTTTAGCTCTTTTTATTGAGAACCAACGCTCAGCCTGCAGTGGGAGGAAACTTAGTTTCCATCTAAGTAAGTTTCACCATTTCTCAGTCCTCTTCAGCCTCCTTAATCTATCTATCTCCTATGATTTCCTCTTTCGCCATCCTACAAATACAGCCCATATCATATCCCAAATACCAAATATCCTTGGTTTTTCTAGACATTTCTTTTCAGTTATGATATCCTCTCCAACTTTCTTCCATCCCTCTTGCCTTCTTCCTGATGAAGCTGGGCTTCAGAGACGACCACTGTATAATTAGTTGGTAATTATCCTACTCAAAAAGCTCAGCCTCAAATGGATCAAGGACCTCAGTGTACCCCCAGATGCCTTGAATGTGATCGAAGAGAAAGTGAGGACTAAGCTCAAACTCACTGGCACCGGAAAATGCTTTTACAACATGGCATTGATAGCACAGGCACTAAGGACAAAAATTAATAAATGGGACCTCATGAAACTGAAGGATTCTCTGTAGGAAAAGGTACATAACTCAGACAAAACATCAAGTTACAGGCTTGGAAAAGATCTTTACTAATTATATATCTATAAGATGGCTAAGGTCTATAATATATAAGGAAGTTAAAAGAAACCCAAACTTGCAGAAAATTTAAAAATGGGGTATGGATCTAAACAGAAAGTTCTTAAAAGATGAAACACAAATAACTGAGAAACTCTTACAAAAAGAAAGAAATGTTCATGACCTTTAACCATTAAAAAAAAAATTAAAACAAAAACTTTGAGATTTTATCTTACCACAGTTAGAGTGGCCAAGTTCACTAAAATGAATGGCAGATATGCTGATAAGGATGTGGGAAAGAGGAATGCTTTATCCATTACTGGTGGGACTGACAATTTGTGCAGCCACTATGGAAACTAGTGTGGTGGCTCCTTGGGAAGTTGAGAATAGATCTACCTCAAGATCCAAATATACCACACATGGACATGTATCCATTCTACATCTTACTACAGAGACACTTGTGTATCCATGTTCATTGTTTTTCTATTCATAATAGCAAGGAATTTGGAATAGTCTAGATGTCCACCAGCTGTTGAGTGGTAATGAGAATGTGGAACATTTATATAACAGAGTATTATCTGGCTCTTAAGAAAATGAAATCATGAAAATTTCAGGTATATGGACAGAGCTAGAAACAATACCTTGGGTGAGGTAACCTGAGCCCAAGAAGACAAATATTGCATGCTTTGTCTTTTGTGTGACTGTTAGCTTTTAAGGTTTTGATATGTGTGCTGTGAGCTGAATAACTACAGAGACTGTATCCCTAGTGAGGGACCAGGGGGGACATGAAGATCACCCAAAGAAAGGAAAACAGAATACAGTGTTATGGAGAGGTAAAGGCAAAGCCAGAGTAGGAGAATTAAATTGGGAGGGGGATGGGAGGGCAGGGTAAAGAAGGGACTATGAGGAGGGACAATTAACTCTAAAGGTTATTTGAAAAACAATTTTTAGATTTTTATATTTAAGGATTTGTTTATTTTTATGCTTGTGAATTTTTGCCTCCTGGTGTATAAGTTTACTGTATATGTTCCTGATTCCCATGGAGGCCAGAAGAGGGAGCTGGAGTTTCTGAACTGGAATGCAGACTGTTGGAGGATGCCATGTCAGTGCTGAGAACTAAACCCAGGTCCTCTGGAAGAGCAGCAAATACTCTTAACCACTGAACCATCTCTCTAAGCCCCTTGCCAATTTTTTTAAATTATCATTTTCTATTTGTACTCCAATTATACAAATCATCCTGTTGAGAAAGGCTTAGAGTGGTAGTCTCTATAACATATGTATTTAATTAGGCTCAGAGATGTTTGCTTTCCAAATTAACTTGATGGTATCAGTTGACAATAAAAAGAATTGACCAGAGCATTTGAAGACTGGAGGGGAGTTTTAGAGACCTCCAAATTATAGCATGACTCATGGAAGTAGTTCATGGGTCTGTGGAAATGGCTTCCTGGTGCTTTTTAGTCTGTTTGGAGTCTTCTTTTTCTAGCTTCTGTCCAAGTCCAGAGCTAACTTTCCATAATGAGTATGTATTTGGAGATTTCCATTTTATACATTTTTTCCAGAAGAAAAATGAAAGCCTTTTCATCTGAGTTAGGATTTATTTAGCTAAAACATCTAACTCCTCAAAAATTGTATATGTGGCAGCTAAGAATAAGAGCCCAGTAGTAGTGGTTTATTGCAATATGGGTGGCCGCCATGATGATCTTCATTGTACTGCTGCAGGAAATGTCCAGGAGCCTTGCCCACTGGCATATGGAGAGCAGTGAGTGAGCAAGTACACTTGGCATATAGGCCAATAAAATATGGGAAGTGGGAAACTCAACTCTCTATGATCACTTTTATAGTTTCTACAGAAGTAGAAACCTGCTACTCTAAGTATTTTCAATTGGTATAGTTTTTGTTAGTCAGTTGAAATAGTTTAAGAATATGCTTCTAGCTGCCAGCACCACAAGGACACATCCTAATGTCAGCTATGTGGCAAGCTCTTGGCCGCTCTTCCACCCTGTTTAGGCTGTAAACAGTACTCATAAGATAGGAAGTAGGAAAACCTGTATGTTAGGTTAAAAAATATACACATTTGTAGAAGGATTTGTTTAACCTTTTCTACTGACTGCACCAGAATTCTTTTCACTTGAGAAATAGACCCATCTTTCTTAGGATAGACACATATGTTCCAGGAGTCTCTGAAGCTTTGGCCCTACTGACGTGTCTTGTGAGGAGTCTCTTTGTTGTAAGGACTCTAGGCATTGCAGGATCGTTCCTACTGCTCACAGCCTAGACTCGCTGGTAGATAATTATCGTCCTCGTTTTGCTAGGTACAACTACCAAAACTTTCTCCAAAAATTTCCAGACTCCCTGGGTAGGAGCCCTTATTTCAGTAGGCAAAGTGGATAGATCTTGCAATTCAAGAAATTCAAGAAGAAGAAGAAGAAGAAGAAGAAGAAGAAGAAGAAGAAGAAGAA
>CAJRSG010001563.1:23045-35987 GCA_907169655.1 Acomys percivali | reverse complement strand
CACACACACACACACACACACACACACACACACACACACACACACACACACCGGTCTGTTCCTCTAGAGAATCCTGACTCATACAACAGCTAAAAATTTTTCTCCCCAGTTTCTCTGTATTTTTGTTAGGCAAGATTTTATATAGAGTGGCTCCAAAAGTGCCTTAGCTTGGACTGCAATCTGATAAAGTAAAACCAGGAGCCATTAGGGTTACATAAATGTTTAGGATGGTGTCTTACTGTAAGCAGAGTTTAGGATACAATTCCTAGAATATTATCAGATTCTAAGTGGAGAAAGGCCTTATATAACTGTTGTTAATTATTGGGATTATTTTTTTAAAACACACTTATTTACATGTGTATGTGCACATGAACATGGTACTCACATGTACTATAGTGCATGTGTGGAAGTCGGAGGACAATGTGTGGGAAGTTTTTTTTCCCACCATGTAGGTGGATGTAGCTCAGGCCATCTAGCAGCAAGCAACGTTCCCTCCTTTACCCACATGTTGGAATTCAGCTTCTGACCTTATTAGAACCTTCAGCCAGTCTCTGGGATGAGGCTCTGTTGATTGATGTTGGTCATAGTTGCTGCAGTAGAGAGAAGCTCACCAAGATGCTAAGATGCTAAGCCTTCACTTTCAAGAGTTCAGCCTTCTTGGGAAAGACTGACACCCAGGTAACTCACTCCTGTTTTTTCCTTCAAGCATTACAGAAGAATGACTGGGACTAGAAAAGCTTCCAACTACCAAAGTTATCTCGCCCTTGCTGCCCGAGAGAGCAGACAACTCCCACAAACCTCAGTCCCCCCACCCCTTTTGTTTGTTTGTTTATTTGTTTGTTTGTTTGTTTGTTTTTGAGACAGGGTTTCTCTGTGTAGCTTTGGCTGTCCTGGACTCACTTGGTAGACCAGGCTGGCCTCAAACTCACAGAGATCTGCCTGCCTCAGCCTCCCTGAGTGCTGAGATTATAGGCATGTGCCACTGCCCCCAGCTATCTCTGTCCCTTTTGACCATGGCTAGCCATAATCAAAAGTAAGACCTCCAACTTTGTTAGGACGGTCTTAGGGCCAAGGTTTGTGTGGCTGCAAGCTCTCACATAGTACCAAGTTCAGACTTTCCAGGGTGACACCATTTCTTCAAGATTCAAACAGTCTCAAAACAATTTCTCAGCCTCTCCGGATTAACCGCACCGTAGTAAAGGTTTTGCTGAGACATTTCACTCAAAGCCAGACACAAGGGCTTCACTTTACACATTACTGCAAGGCTCCTTTTTCCATGTCTCCATAGTTTTTCCTTCTTGTCCTGCCTTGTTTTGCTCTGTGCTCTAATCTCTCTTGTGATTTTTAGATTGCTTAAGAACTTACACAGTCTGGCCCTTCCGCCTGTAAGCCTACCGTGAATGCTATAATAGGATCTCATCTGTGTCTGAGTGACTGGCCTGTGTGCTTCACAAGTGTTTCTTGGACTTTCTTTCTCCTCAAGTACTACAAACAGACTAAGATATACATGAGAGGGTTATTCCTCAGAATTAATATGATAATATGATGTGGGTTCTAAAGGTAAAAGCCAAGCAAATGTGCCTTCGGGAGTTTTTAAACTCACAACTTAGACTGGACCCCAACTTCTACCAATACATCAAAAACATCCTTACATCTTGTCCTTGCTACTGCCTTCTGTCTCAGGTGAACTGATCTGCATTCTCTATACAGTTTTCCCAGCTGCTGTGGCTTCAGTTATTCAGGATTAACTACACTCTAACCACATTATTTAGAAAAACTCAGAAGTGAAAATGCTCAGTGCTTTGAGTAGCAGAATGAAATCTTGTGCTCTGCCCTACCTGGGGTGCAAACCGTAGTTCTGTTCAGGTGCTAAGGCTATGTAAGCTTCTTGCCACCTAAACTGTTTAGCAGCCATCTTGATTTAAACTCTATCAGAGGTCTGTGCATATAGGACAGCATGCTATGTGTAGGAGTGGTACTGTCTGTGGTTTTACGAAGATTTGGGATCAGTCTTTATGGATAAAATGTGGTACTTATGTTCACTAGCCTCTTCAGTTTTCAGGGCGTTGGTTCATCCAGTGGCCGTAGCTCTGTGATAGATCTAAGGAAAGTTATTGATTTTTCAGTTTGTTTTTGTTTTGTTTTTTTTCAGAGAAGGAAAGAGACAGTGCTAAGGCCTGTGTGTTTTCATTTGTTTTATATATTAAACAAATAAGAAAATACATAGACATGTAAATCTGCACAAGAATAACATGACTGTAGTAACCTCTGAATACACTGTTTCTTTGCAATGAGCTATTATTCCCACCTCCTTTCTGGATGGATTCTCCTAGTTTAACCCAATCAAACTTCTCCCAAATAAATAAGGAACACTAAACTATCTAAAGAAATCTAAACCCCAATGGCCTGGTACCAGTGTCTAGAACCCTTGTCCCATACACCCCACTATAGAGAAGTGCTCTGAGATTAGATGTGGAAGGACTGACCCAGTGCCTCAGCTAATCACTATTCAAATCCAGACACTTGAGGTTACACAGAAGGAGGCAGAAGGCATATATGTGAATACTTGTTTTCATCTCCCAGTGACCACAATTTTTTAAATTTCTTTTATAATTTATTCATTTTACATCCCCATTGTAGACCCATTCCTGGCTTCCTCCCTGTCCCACCCTCCCTTCTTCATCCCCCTTCCTCCTCCCCTAATCCTAAGAAAGGGGGAGCCCTCCTCCCCTATCATCTGACCCTAGCCAGTCAAGCCTCATCTGCACTGCCTCCATCCTCTCCTCTGTGGCCTGGCAAGGTTGCCCTGCCAGGGGGGAAGTGATCAACAGGTGGGCCCCAGAATCCATGTCAGAGGTAGCCCCTACTCCCCATATTATGGTACTCACATAGAGACTGTGCTGCCTATCGACTACTTCTGAGCAGAGGGTCTAGGTCCTCACTATGCATGCTCTTTGGTTGATGCATCAGTCTCTGCAGCACCAACCCCATCTCCATCCCCCAGCGCCCAGATTTGTTCACTCCATTGGTTTCCTTGTGGAGCTCCTGTACTTTCCAGGCCCTTTTATCCCCAAAATATTCCATAAGACTCCCTGTGCTCCATCCCAAAGTTTGGCTGAGTCTCAGCATCTGCTTCAATGACAATGATTCAACCAACATCCTGGAAAGGAGCCTACAGACAATGATTGTGAGCAGTGACCACTTTCTTTGGAAAGAATTTGAAAAGATAGATTGTTTAGCAAGGTTAGGCAAAGATGTTTTTGCTAGCGGCTCTGATGCAGAAAATCTTAGGGAGTTATTTGACGTTAAGAAAGAGTACACTCTTAATAGTAAAACTAGGGGCTTTTTGAGGTTGGTGAGCAAAGACAATACCCTAATCAGCACTAGCTGATGTGACTCCCTCACTAAAGCTGGACTTCAAGATGATTAATCTCTTATACCTATTTTTTTGTCCTCAGCTTCCTGATATGATTTAGTAAAAAATATTAGTGAGTAGATGTACACCTTAAAGATTTAAAGTAGATAATGGCTGATCATTTTTATGTAGAGGTTGATATTTATGATTTTTTAAAGATTTTTATAAGATTACCTTTTAGGATAATTGATTTCTTCTCTGTAACAGCAAATTGCAGCCTGCTGGTAAAGAAAAGCTGGCTGAGAAATTACCTTGCTTGATCATAGTTTGTTAATATATAACAAGTTTCTTGGTTACAAATGCATATGGCTTCTGGGAATAACTTCTTTTTCATGTTTGTTTTTCACTCATAAAACATTTGATCATGTGAAGGTATGAACATGTTTTTCTTATGTGTACTCACTGTAATCATTCACTGAGAAAAACAGACTGCAAACACAATATGACTTTTGTACTTCTTGAAAGAATGTGCTGGGATATATAAGCTGTGGGAGAAATAGTAAAGTTGTTGGAACTTGTTCCTCGGAGTTTGTTCTATGCATCAAATGTATATATGTATAGATGCATATATGTGTTTACGTGCAATAGCAGGTGGTTGGAACTCACTCTTCAGAGTTTGTGCCATCCACCAAGATGTGTCTATGTGTGTGAGGTTGTTGGACTTTGTTTCCATCCATGCAATATCATGTATGTGTGAGGTTCCATCACTCAATATGTGAATGTGTGTGTGTGTGTGTGTAAATATGTGTATATGTATGTATATGAATGTGTAAAATAAGAGGCGTTTGAAAGAAGAAGCTTGTTTGAAGCTACCTGGAATCTGTCTTACTTCATCAAGTGTAAGTGTATGTGTGTGGTTCTTTTCTCACCTTTCTTTTTTAGAGGCTTTGCTATTACCAGTGGAACCCCCAGATAGGAGCCATCAACCCTAACTCTTCTCCACTCCCTAGCTTACATGATAGCTGTAAAGCCCCACCAGGAAGCTATCAGCACTGGCCCACCACCAGCAATTTGATTCTGTCCCCTCAGCCCACCACTATCAGTGGAATCCATTGCCAGTAACAATCAGTTCCTGCCTCCGAGAAAGTGGGCAGGGTTACCAGCTAGCTGCTGATTCTATGCCACACCTCAGTGTACACTGTGAAGTTGAAAGCTATTCTTCAATGCATTGGTATCTAAGGAGTTTTCTTTCTTTCCTTCTGTTTTTTGTTTTGTTTTGTTTTTCAGAGACAGGGTTTCTCTGTGTAGCCTTGGCTGTCCTAGACTCACTTGTAGACCAGGCTGGCCTAGAATTCAGCAATCTGCCTGCCTCTGCCTCCCGAGTGCTGAGATTAAAAGCATGTGCCACCAGGCCCGGCCTAAGGAGTTTTCTAAACAGTGACTACTCTTAGGATTTTACTTCCCACAATAGTGTAACTCAACGATGGCAGAAGTCTTGTGGGCAAGATGTTGATTTCAGTTCCTCTGTATCTCATCATAGCCTCCCCTTCTCAGTACTAACTGCGACATGTGGAAAGGGAAAATACCATGTAGATAAGAGAAGACTCAGGTCAAGGGGTAGTAACCCTGAAGACACAAGCTCAGAGAGATGTCTTTAATATTTGGAAAGTACGGTGTCATAGCCAAAATGGCCAAGTGTTGAGGAGCCTGATTTGCATGAACACTATTGGAAGTTTCCTGGTTGACACCATGACTCTGTGACTGTCTGGGAACTCTGAGTTTCTAGCCAGTTTTATTTAGATTAGCTGAAGTGGTGCACAGTGATCCACCCTAGCAGGTTACAATGGCATGTTGTTTGAAACTATGCCCCTTCTAAACTATCTTAGATCCCAGCTACTGCAAGAGTGTTTATTGGTGGGAGAGAAAGAATAACCATTTTCACAGTGCATAACCCTAAAGAGAGGGATCTGCCCTCCCATCTTGTCACCATAATGTTCCATAATTTGTAGAACTAATCACAGGAGGTCAGTGACAGTGTACCCTGCATAGCATGGAGCTCTGAAGTAAGGTGAACGAAAAAAAAAAATCAGAGCTCTTAGATTTTAAGAAAATCCCTGTATCCAATTTTCTCTGGTTTCTTCTCCAGTATCAGCTGTTTTCCTTTCTGATGAGGCAAAAACATTGTGTGATTTGGTTGAAAAAGGAAGGTGGAAGCAAAAGACATTACAACCCAGAAATGAAATCAGGATTCCATTTTCACAGGAATGGAAACTGGCCACAAAGTTGACAGCTAACTGTTAACTTGATCTACAAAATTCAACTTCTACTTTTCTACAGCTGCTGATCTCTAGCCTCTACCTACAGCCTCTGTATTTTCTTTCTCAGAGGCAGTGTCTGATGAACATCTATTTTCTTTTATAGACACCTTGGGGCACAGGCACTCATCAAAATAATGTCTGTGGCTGTTTAGCCATGACTGAGGTAGTAGAAGAAGAATCACAGAAAGAGAAGAAGCTGATCTGGACTTAGAGTTGGACTTGTACACAAGTTAATTTGTTCATTGTAAGTAGGAGGTAGGAGGGTAGATGTAGTAGTGCACAGGAGTGCAGATGTGGCCAGAGTGAAGTGAGCAAACACCAGAAACAAAGCCAGAGTAATAACCAGTATGTAGAAACTGCAGGAGCTTGACATTCATAATAAACTACATGGAATTTCATCACTCATTTAATTGAGGGCATTTTAGTTAGTATGACTGCAACAACAAAATGCCATGGTCTGCTTTATATTTTAAAGTGATCACTCAAGTTCATATATATCTTGAACTCTGTCTTACTTAGGATTTTTTTTCTTGGATTAAAAAACACTATGACCAAAAACAACTATGGGGAAATAGGTTTATTTCACCTTACAGCTTTTAGTCCATCAACTGTTGAAGTCAGGGCAGGAATTCAAGGCAAGAACCTGGAGGCAGGAATTGACGTAAAGGCCATGAAAGACTGCGTGCTCCTTATGGTTTGCTCAGCCTGCTTTCCTAAACCATCCAGAGTCACTTGCCCAGGAGTAGTCCTACCCACAGTGATCTGGGCTCACCCACATCAATCCAGAAAATGCCCCACACACTTACCCAAAGGACAATCTGCTGGGGGCATTGTCTCAATTCCAATTGTCCCTTCCAAAATGACTCTTGTTTTACCAATTAACAGAACAGCATCTAGGGCAAGCATGCTTCCAGTGATCAACAGTGTACAAGTGAGGAGAACCTTTAAAGTATTTCAATGTGTAATTGGTAAATACAATTTGTTTACAATATTGTTGTAAATTTTATTAGATTCATTTATTCTATTTAATGTGCAGGAGTGTCTTGTCTGCATGCACACATGTGCAGAACATGTGTGCCTGGTGCCCACGGAGGTCAGAAGAAGGGATCATATCCTTAGGAACTGGAGTTACAGATTGTTGTGAACCACCGTTTATGTCCTGGAAACCAAACCAGGATCCTCTGCAAGCTCATGCGCTCTTAAACACTGAGCAATCGTTCCATCTCCTAGAACTGTGCTTTTTGAATGAGAAATATGAGGATATTCCCTAAATAGCTTATGTATCTACAGATAAATAACTATATCTCATTGCATTTTTATCTCTATTCCATGATTTTTAGCTTTGAGAAATTGCCTCACTAATGAAGTAGAATGGCAGAGAACTTTTAATTGTAGTGATAATCAATATACCTGAATTCCTATTTACTTGCCAATAGTCGGACCATTTTTTTGAAAAACTATTTTTGATGGTCTAAGAGTTGAGAACTGATTTATATCCTCCTTTAAAACTATGTTCCTGGCAGTTCCTCAACTTATAATGCACTTGCTGCCAAGCCACTGAGTCCCTCATTTGCTTAACATTAGTAGCAACATTTAAAAGTATTTCTTTGTTTGGAATTCTGTAAATTTTTATACAAAGAAAGATACACTGTATCATGACCTTCTTGATAGGTGGGGGCTGTGGTGGCCTATGGCTTTCTGGAAGAAAGACAATGGGAAAGAGGCTGCCTTCAGGAAAGCCATCTCAGGTGTGTAAGTTGGAGAGAGTACATACATAGTGAGAAGTTAGAAATAGTTTTAAATTTCCCTTTGTGCCTGAACCTGCAAAGTCTTCCTGCACACGGCTTGGAGTTCACTGTTCCAGTTGGTGAGCTCCATACAAGCAGGACATTTTGCTTTACTATATCTCATGCCAACAACACATTCAATATTTTTGATGGATCCTGAGGAAGTAGGAGAATGAGAGGGTCAGTCCCTTTTCCCATTCTTCTAATATCTTTCCTCACCGCCTATCTTACATGCTAGGAGTAAAAACATCAAGGACAAAATGCACAGGTACAGATCAGTTTTTATTACTTAAGAAGAACTATTGGGTAGTATGGATTCATTATGAAGACAAAGAATCAGGGTTCCTGGTTGAGATCATGGTTTCATTATGGTCATCATTTAAAACCTGGGTTCTCAACCTCCTCATTCTTAGGCTATTCGACAGCAGCGGGCGGTGGTCCAGTCTATGACTGAGCACTGGCAGTGGCAAGTATTTCCATTCCTGATATCCCAAGATCCACAGCCATAGCCACAAGCACAACCAGTGACAGCCATACCTGCATGGTCATGTGAGACACAGACATTAGAGACCTTGGACTGTAGGAGTTGGAGAGTCCTTACCTAACTTTCCAGGAAGCTCATGGGTAAATCTAGGCTTAGGTAAAAACTAATTCAATTTTTGGAATTATCTTTAAGGGAAAAGTCATCTAAACTTCTTAAGCATGAATCACTTAAACACAAGGACTTGGAATTTCAATGTCATTGAGTTGATGGCAAATTACCTCTGTGTTGGCTACCTGATCAGCAAAACAAGGGAATAGATTGAGAAAGAAATGAGGGCCATATCTATGACCAGACAATTGAAGACACAAATGGCTGGCATATGAGAGAGGGTACAACAGAAAGAAATGAACGGAAGAATGGAAACTTAAGTCCTATCAGTATCATCTTTAAAGGAACTGAAAATCAATAAGGGATGTCTGGACTGTCGCTCACTTCCATTGTAGTACAAACTTTATCTAGGAAAATAATTCATTGTTAGAGAATTGATAGGGAAGAACATAGGACATCTCGCTCAAATTCTTTGTGTTGTGTTACTTACCAGCAGGACAGGTGGCCAGTCTGCCTTCACTTTTGACACTAGTGCAGGAGAGCGTTTTAGTCTCTGTCAAGAAAGGGTATTCAAAGTAGTAAATGGAGGTATTGCTTGTGTTCTTGTAGTGGAAAATTTTGGTTATGTTATATAAACGTATTTTTGTTTTTGTCTCAGGTGTGGGATATGGGTCTGCTTCAGATTGTCCAGAGCAGCACACTATTTGCCTTTTGCAGGCTCTGGGAAGGGTGTGATCTGTGCCAGCTGCAGGTAGTTTAGCTCTGTGAACTTTGAGAGGGAATAGATCCCAGAGCCTGGCGTGGGGGATTTGAGAAAGAAGAATGCTTGTGCTCTCTCTGCTCCTGCTGGTTGCTGTTTGATGAGACATTACAGATAGCCTGATAAGAAAATTACACTTGCTCCAAGGAACCCAATGACCCTAAAGAGCATGAAGTAGCCAAAAGAGAACTATGCCTCCCCTACCTGCTAACTTTCTTTTCCTCCTACCTGGTATTGGGGTTCCAAAGGATTGGAGTGGAGAACGCAGAAAGAAATGTTAAGAAATCACAAAACAAACAAACAAACAAACAAAAGGTTTTACATGTTCTCTCTTTTTCACAACTTTCTTAAAAGTCCTCTTGTGTCATAGTTATTATTCTTTTCATATTCAGAGTACTCACTACATTTTAAGGTGTAATTTCTGTTAAAATATTTTATGCATTGGTATTTTGCCTACATGTATGTCTGTGCAACACATGTGTGCCTTGTACTTGTGGGGGTCAGAAGAGGGCATCTGATCCTCTCGTAGAGGAGTCAGATGTTTGTGAGACATGTGGGTGCCAGGTCCTCTGGAAGAGCATCCAGAGCTCTGAAATACCTAGTCATCTCTCCAGACCCCAAATTTAATTGCTTAACATACAAAGTGAGAGTAAGATATTCTTACTTAGTCCCTAAGTTGACTGTAAAAATTAAACTAACAAAAGTCTTTGATTTACACTTGACTCTTATATCTATACATTAAGCCTACCACCCTCCTTGTTCCTCTTAATCAAGAAGATTTAGGTTTTCATCAAGAGCTCAAAAAAGAGTAGGATACCAGATGTGTCCTTGAACAGGAAAGTATGGCTACAGTGGGCTAACTAGAAGCAGGGATCTTGGAGTGGGGTAAAGATGAAGTAAAGGTTTAGCAAGAGGTAGTGTAAGTAAAGGGTTGAGCTCAGATTTTCCTTGCCCCATGTGTTACCTGCACTATTGAGCGCTTCCTTGATCATTTCATTCACCAAAGTGTCTAAGGAATGCTGCGTGTTCACTGGGATCATCAACTGCAGAAGGAAGATGGAGATGAGAAGGAAACACATTGTAGACTTCATGCTGTAGAAAGTCAGCCTCCTGGAGCTGGAAGAGAAAAGGAATGAAGGTGAGTCTCTGGGCTCTGAGAAGGCCATTAAGGAAGGGAAAAGATAGTAAGGAGAAACATTGGTATCTATACTGCAGTTTTAGCTTTTTGGAGAAGGAGAGAGTGTCCCCAAAGAGCAGATTCACTCACCAGGAGGCTCAGCAAAGGTATGTGAGGACTGGCTTGGAAGGGTGTTCTACTGCTTTGAGATTGCAGACCTTGGCACCCTTAATATATATAAGTGCACACACATCTAAATACTTCCTGTGTTTTGTTAGTGAGGTGTGACATATTACCACGATAACGGTAGTATATCCTTGATAAGTAACAGCTGCCTTAGCTGTGGACAACTGCCAAGGGGAGTCATCCTGCTGGCCTGCTCTATCCACTCTGTTCTTGGATACCTGGTGAGGATAGCACCTGGGTCTTCAGTTGCCTGTCCCATATGAGACCTCCTGCTTAGTCCTTCACCAGGAGTTAATTGCTTCAAGGCCTTCCTAGTGGCAGCTCTACTTACCACATGGTCAGACAGCTTTTGTTATTGTCGCAGGCTGATCCCATCTATGTAGTCTGTTTACCTCACATAGATGTAAGGGAAAGCATCTGCATGATTCCAGAGCACTTTTAGAGGTCCAGCAAAATTATCATTAGATTGATCTTTTCGCATTTCTTTCCGCTATTCTCTGTTTATTTATTTATTTGTTTGTTTGTTTTTGACGCTGTCCTCTCATAGTCACAAGTGGAAAGTAGTACATTCTGACCAGACTCTGAGCCAAAAGAAAAGATTGAGACAACCCCGTTATCTTTGGAGGCTTGTGTGTTTCTTCTCAGTTTTGGAACTGTCTCATCTCTTCTCATTCTTAAGTTCAGGGTCATATAACTTACCCTTTCTACCACATATGTGATGATTAATGTTCTCAACTTGCTTGCATTATGTACTTCCATAGGAACACACCTCTGTACATGTGTGTGAGGAAGTTTTTACATTAGGTTAGCCGAGGTGAATGGACACACTCTCTATGTGGGTGTCACCACTCTGTGGGCTTGGGTCTCAGACTGAGTAAAAGTGAGAAGTGGTGCTGAGCACCAGCATTCATACCTTCCTGCTCCTAGTCTGTGTACACAGTAAGACCAGCTGTTCATACTCTTGCCACTGCATGTCAGGGGCCATGAGGGACCACACCTTTGATTTGTAAGCCAAATAAACCTTTCCTTCCTTAAGTGCTCATGAGAAAAGTGACTAACACAGAGCCTTGGGTCCTGAAGTGGGTTTGTAGCTGTGAGAAACCTGACCATGTAGTTTGTCAACCTTTGGAACTAGTTTGCTGAAGAATTATTGCAGAGAGTGTAGGATTCTGACTGAGAATGGAATAACCCATGTGGAGAAGAAACATTTGCAAATTGGTCATGGCCAAGCAGAAATATTGCCATTGCTGATGTATTCTTATGGCAGTAACTCAGCCATTGGGCTTTTGAATCATTTCCCTATGAAGAGGCTTCCACTATGCTTGGGAAAGGAATAGATGCCATTCACTATAACTCAGGAAATGTAGGTGCCATTGTAACATTGTGTGTGTGTATATGTATGTGTGTGTGTGTGTATATATATATATATATATATACACATATATATATGTATATACATATATATGTATATATTAGGTGCCCTTAATTGAATACTGATTCTTTTTTTATTTTATTTTATTTTTTAAATTAATTTATTCTTGTTACATCTCTATGGTTATCCCATCCCTTGTAACCTCCCATTCTCCCCTCCCTCCCATTTTCCCCTTATTCCCCTCCCCTATGACTGTTCCTCAGAGGGATGACCTCCCCCTGTATATGCTCATAGGGTATCAAGTCTCTTCTCAGTGACCTGCTGTCCTTCTTCTGAGTGCCACTAGGTGTCCCCTGCCAGGGGACATAGTCAAATGTGAGGCACCAGAGTAATTGAGAAAGTCAAATCCCCCTCTCCACTCAAGTGTGGAGACTGTCCTGTCCATGGGCTAGATCAGGGTAGGGGTTTAAATTTGACCGCCAGTATTGTCCTTGGCTAGGGCCTTAGTTTGAGCGGGACCCCATGACCCAAATCTGCCTATCATAATGTTCTACTTGTAGGATCCTAGGACCTACTGGATCCTTCTACATTGCTATTCTCCCATTGTTCTCTCATCTAGAGTCCCAATAGGATGTCCTCCCCTCTGTCCCAGTTTCCTGGTAAGGGAAGGCTTTCATGGGACATGCCCATTGGGCTAGTATGCAGATATAAGTGAGTATATACAATTTGAGTCTTTCTGCTTCTGGGTTAACTCACTCATTATGATCATCTCTAGCTCAATCCATTTGTCCACAAATTTCGGGAATTCCTTGTTTTTAATAGCTGAGTAGTATTCCATAGTGTATATGTACCACAGTTTCTTTATCCATTCTTCTACTGAGGGACATTTAGGCTGTTTCCATGATCTGGCTATTATGAATAAGGCTGCTATGAACATGGTTGAGCAAATTGTCTTGCTGTGTGCTGGTGCATCTTCTGGGTATATTCCAAGGAGTGGAATAGCTGGGTCTTGAGGAAGCCCTATTCCAAGTTTTCTGAGATAGCACCAGATAGATTTCCAAAGTGGTTGTACTAGTTTGCATTCCCACCAGCAATGAAGGAGTGTTCCTCTCTCCCCACATCCTCTCCAGCATGTGTTGTCGCTTGAGTTTTTGATCTTAGCCATTCTGATGGGTGTAAGATGGAATCTCAGAGTTGTTTTGATTTGCATTGAATACTGATTCTTGTGAGGAATGTAGCTGAGTTTAGAATTCTTTTTGATACTGGCCATAAAATCAGAGTGAATATATTTTGAGGGGTTCTGGAAGAGGGTACCTTTATTAAATATATGATATATTTTATAGACTACAATAAATGAAATTGAAAATATTAACACATTTGAAATGTTTAATACATAACTAATTGTGTGTGTGTGTGTGTGTGTGTGTGTGTGTGTGTGTGTGTGTGTGTGTGTGT
>CAJRSG010001563.1:0-23035 GCA_907169655.1 Acomys percivali | reverse complement strand
TGTGTGTGTGTGTGTGTGTGTGTGTGTGTGTGTGTGTGTGTGTGTGTACAAATGCCCATACCAGGACATGCATGTAGAGGTCAGAGATAAATTTTCCTTTCTACAACCTGGATGGCAAGAATCCAAAATAGGTAATTAGGCTTAATTGCAGGTACCTTTACCTAGTCAACCATTGCACCGGCTGTTATAACAGTTATATTTATACATTTCTTCTTTTGCTCAGTGTAATATGACTAAGAACAATAAGTGATAACCATGTTACAGTCTTAATGTTATGTCAGAGTGAAATTTTCTTTATTGACTAACTTAATACATAGCATTTCAATTCAAAGTAATTAAACATTTCAAGGTGTGGGCATATTGTAGACCAATTTGTTGGCAGAATGAAACTTGAATGACTGCTAGTAAACCTCTCAATAGAGCCCTGGTTCTCTTTTGAGCAGCCTAGAATTGTATCTGTCCCTGTCCCCATTTCCACTGGCATTGTGGTCTTCCACCCTCTCATCAGATAATGACCCGTTAACTTCTACAGAGCAGCTATGTAGCACATATCAAACTGACTTGCTATCAGTATGTAAGGCCATTGGAATGAAACAAACTTGATTGTGTCACTCAGAAGACAACCAACTGAAGAGAGATCTGATCATTTGGTTACTAAAGATCACAAGGGGGCAGTGCTTGCAGACGCTGACTTGGGACTAGAACCCGGGTGTCTCTATTCTTATGCATAATCCTTGGTATGATGCTGTCTCACTTCTATGGACTTAATGAAATCTAAAGGATGGGATGAAATACTGTCTTGGCTTAACTTTAGGTACATTTTCTATTTCAGTGAAACTCTGCCTGTCAAAGAGCAAAGTCATATAAAGTATATAGCAAAATTTTTATGGATCATAAATATAAAGTAAAACAGCAAATGTATTTCTTTTTCTGGATACCAGACTGTTTGAGACCACAGGAGAATGGAGATGTTGGCATTCACTTTTGCAGACTATATTCCAGATGTCTGGTTAGGAATGTTGACTCTATTCTCTACCACTGGGTAGTTGATATTTATTTAAAAACTAAAGAATCGCATGGTAGTTTCAACACAGTGTTTTGTAGACCTCTTCCTCAAAGCTTAGTGTTCATAGATGTTATGTTAACTAACATGCCTTTGTAATCAGTCTTATTATCATCATCATCATCATCATCATCCCTTTTCCATGTCAAGTCCTGATAGAGAACTCTGAGCTGAGCATGAGACTTTACAGCAGTGCTACCACACAGAATAGCCGTTGTCTACTGTCACTTGTGCAAACCTGGGCATCGTGCCATAGATGGGCATCTAGGGGATAGCTCTGCTCTGAAGACTTCTGCTGTTCCCTGCTGCACTTCCTCACTGGGGTTTAATAGTTCCAGTCTAGAATTAAGGAACAATTTAAACTCCTGGTTCTTATTGAAAGTGGCTGATGCCAACTGAGTTAACTGGGTTATGACCTCAGCACTCCCTGTTGGCATCCAGCTTGGCACAAGGCTCCATAGTTTCTGAGTACTAAGTTCCTGACAGCTCCAATTTTTGTTGATTTTCTTTTGCCAGTAAAATAGTAGGTTGTGTTTATATATCTGGTAGTGACC
Source organism: Acomys percivali (assembly GCA_907169655.1). Taxonomy (NCBI): domain Eukaryota; kingdom Metazoa; phylum Chordata; class Mammalia; order Rodentia; family Muridae; genus Acomys; species Acomys percivali. The sequence goes on along the minus strand of CAJRSG010001563.1, from coordinate 21,418 downwards.
TGCTTCATTTGGCGAGATGTCATGTGTTCTGGCATGGAGCCTGACCCGTTCTTAAGTCTGGTGCTGGATTGGAGGGCTGAGTAATATGTGGTTCAAGAGATAGAAAATGGGAGAATGATGACAACCTTGGATTTTTAAAAACATTTTTATTTGATTTTTAATTCAGGCCAAGTTCCAAATCCGGCTAATTGGACCTGGAGAGATCCTGGGACAATGTAAGTATAAAAGCAATGCTGTAATTAAGGAACAGAGGTCCACGGTAAAATTCTGAGATAGTCCTAATGTTCTGTCTATCTTGTTTTTTGAAATATGCTCTCTTAGTTAGCTGGAAGTGTGCCAATTCAGTTAGGATGGCTGGAGAGCAAACAACAAGGACTTGGCTAAGTCTGCCTCCCAACCACTGGTGATAGAAACAGTAACCACCACCTGAGTTTCTTTGTGAGCTTTGGTCATTGAACTCAACACCTCTGTTTGTGCTGCAAGTACCTTATCAATTGAGCTGTCTCCCAGGATTTAATTTCCATTATCCCATTATCTTTCCATTTACCCTTAAAGAGTACAGAGACACATGCTATCCTTTCTTTTTTGTTTTCTCCTGAAATGACAGTTTATATTAAAATCATTTATTTGTTACTGGTTCTTGAACAATATAGAAATCCTTTGACATTTCTGATTCGGCTTCTGTCTCTACTATGATTTTTTTGACCAAGTCCTTCCTTCAAATCTTTGCTCTTGGGGTAACATTTGCAATCCTAGACTCATTTTTAACTTCTCTTACACTTCCATAATAGTCTTCATCTTTTATATCTCTTACAATATTTAATGTATTCTTTTATCAAAACAGGTGTTTATTGAGACACTATTAGTGAAGCAGTGATTATTAGACCAATACAAGTGCAAAGTTCCCATGGAGATTATAGCACACAACAAGAAGAAAACATAGACTATGCCATAGCAATTTACATCAATGTCTAGAAAGTTATCTGATAAAAATCTGAGTGAAAAGTAGAAGGGAGTCTCCCCAGGGAAAGACACAGTACTGAGACTTGAGGATCTGTAGGACAGCCTGGTGCAAAGTGCCAGAGCAGAATGAAACCCTTCTAGAGACAACCTCCAGAAGGGAGTCAGACTGACTTGGTAGGAGAGTAACCCATAAGACAGGAAGAAGAGCACATTTGGGGAGAGGCTGGGAATGATCAGTGATCTCCATGAAAGGTTCTGGACAAATGGAACAAGTGATTGCAGCCAATTTAGAGAAGACTCAATCCTTGAGATAAAAATAGAAATAAATGAAAGATGCCTACGACTTCGGCAATGCTGCTAATGTGCTGTTTATTATATAAGCTGTCAACACATTTGTCACTTTTCAGTACACTAGATGCAGATCCTCTGACCTGCAGGTGGTACATGGGATTAGTCACACAGCGGTTTAACTAGTAGGCACATCTGAGGAAAGGAAACAGAGAAAAGGCACAGGAGGCTGGGTGAGTACTAATGTAATCTGCAGGTCTGGCCTGGATGCAAGAAGAAAGGAGAAGATGAATGATCCATTCTGTAGAAGAGCCTTTGAAGGGTCCATGTGCCATGTCCTGTCGCCCTGGAATTTCTCTGCTCAGTGTCCCGTCCACAGCCAGTCTAGTGGATCAGTAATTTTCCCATTTATTTAATCACTTTACAGGCTAATTCCAGCCCCCTTCTGCTTCTCCTCTCTGTCCCATCATCACACCCTTCCTCTCATTCTCTCTTCCCCTTTTTCTCAGAGAAGGAGAGGCCCCAAAGAGGTACCAATGCACACAGGCACCTCAAGTCACAGCAGCACTAAGCACAACTTCTCCCACTGAGTCCAAATAAAGTAGCTCAGCTATGGGAAAGAGATCCTAAGGCAGGCAGCAGAGTCAGAGACAGTCTTTACTCCCACTGTTAGGGGACCCACAATACTGACCAAGCTGCACATCTACTACATATGTGTAGAAGGTCTAGCTCCAGGCCTTACTTGCTCTTTGGCTGGTGGTTCAGTCTCTGTGAGACCCAACGGGCCCAGTTAATTTACTCTGTAGGTCTTCTTGTGGTGTCCTTGACCACTCAGACTCCCTCAGAACTTCCTCCCACTCTTCCACAAAACTCCCCAAGCTTGGCCTGCTGTTTGGCCTTGGGTCTCTAAATCTGTTTTCACCAGCTGCTGGATGAAGCCTCTTAGAAAACAGTTATGCTAGGCTCCTGTCTACAAGTATAGCAAAATATCATTAACAGTGTCAGAGATTGGGTCTTTCCCATACACTGCCACCAGACAGGAGACAACTTCCTGAACAAAACACCAATAGCTCAGGCCCTAAGATCAACAATTAATAAAGGGACCTCATGAAACCAAAAAACTTCTGTAATGCTAAGGACACTGTCAGTAGGACAAAATGGCAACCTACAGATTGGGAAAGGGTATTCACCAACCATACATCTGACAGAGAGCTAATATCTAAACTATATGAAGAAATTAAAAATTAAATACCAACAAACCAAATACCACTATTTAAAAATGGGGTACAGAACTGAACAGAGAATTCTCAATGAAAGAATCTTGAATGATCAAGAAGCACTTAAAGTCAAATCCCTCTCTCCACTCAAGTGTGGAGACTGTCTTGTCCATGGGCTAGATCAGGGTAGGGGTTTAAATTATTCGGCCTGTATTGTCCTTGGCTAGGGCCTTAGTTTGAGCGGGACCCCATGACCCAAATCTACCTATCATAATGTTCTACTTGTAGGTTTCTAGACCCCACTGGATCCTTCTACATTGCTATTCACCCATTGTTCTCTCATCTAGAGTCCCAATAGGATGTCCTCCCCTCGGTCCCAGTTTCCTGGTAAGGGAAGGCTTTCATGGGACATGTCCATTGGGCTGGTATGCAGATATAAGTGAGTATATACCATTTGAGTCTTTCTGCTTCTGGGTTAACTCACTCATTATGATCATCTCTAGATCAATCCATTTGTCCACAAATTTCGGGAATTCCTTGTTTTTAATAGCTGAGTAGTATTCCATAGTGTATATGTACCACAGTTTCTTTAACCATTCTTCTACTGAGGGACATTTAGGCTGTTTCCATGATCTGGCTATTATGAATAAGGCTGCTATGAACATGGTTGAGCAAATTTTCTTGCTGTGTGCTGGTGTATCTTCTGGGTATATTCCAAGGAGTGGAGTAGCTGGGTCTTGAGGAAGCCCTATTCCCAGTTTTCTGAGATAGCACCAGATAGATTTGACTTTCTCAAGTACTCTGGTGCCTCACATCTGACTATGTCCCCTGGCGGGGGAGACCTAGTGGCACTCAGAGGAAGGACAGCAGGTCACTGAGAAGAGACTTGATACCCTATGAGCATATACAGAGGGAGGTAATCCCTCTGAGGAACAGTCATAGGGGAGGGGAATAAGGGGAAAATGGGAGGGAGGGGAGAATGGGAGGATACAAGGGATGGGATAACCATAGAAATGTAACAAGAATAAATTAATTAAAAAAATAAATTAAAAAAAAAAAAAAGAATGGGAGGATACAAGGGATGGGATAACCATTGAGATGTAACAAGAATAAATTAATAAAAAAATTTAAAAAAGATATAAAAAGATAAAAAATAAAATAAAATGTACTGGTAAAAAAAAGATGTACAACTTGAAAAAAAAAAAAGAAGCACTTAAAGAAATGCTCAGTGTCCTTAGTCATCAGGGAAATGAAAATAAAAATGATTCTGCGATCCCATCTTATACTTGTCAGAATAGTTAAGATAAAAAACTCAAGTGACAACTCATGCTGTGAGGATGTGGAGTAAGGAGAACACTCCTCCACTGCTGATAAGACTGCAAACTTGTACCAACACTGTGGAAATGAATCTGAAGGTTCCTCAGAAAATTGGAAAAAGCTCTACCTTAAGACCCAGCTATAACAATGCTAGGACTTTACCCAGATGGGGCTTCACCATGTCACATGGAGTGATAAATTTAAGAACAGAACCTGGGGTACTAGATGCATCCCATTGCTTTAGTTGGAGTTCATACAGTCTCAAGGCCACCAGGACGTTAAGAACATGCATTGTAGCTTTTCAGGGTTCTGATCAGCCCTGAGAGTCTCCTGCAGGGATTGTAGGCTTGTTGTAGCTGAGGGTCTCACAAACATGTAATAGTAGATTCATCTCATTGCTTTTCATATTCTCTCTCTCAGATTTCTACGGTGTCTGACACTTATACACTGTTTTTTTAATTATTATTTTATGAATCTTCTCACTGACAGAGAGGAAAATTCACAAAATTCTTTATATGAATAAGAAAGTGTTTTCTTAATGTTTTATTTCCCGGAATTCTTGGGACTAGTCTGTTATTTCTTATGGTAAAATTTTTATTTAGGTCAGCAAACAAGCCCTAAATTTCCTCATACTTTAATCTGTATAACATCTGAGTGCAAATCAGGAGATGGTGCTGTTTCCTCATATCCTAGCTGTGAAGAAAAGGCTACTTATCTCCTCAGGAAAGCAGTTTCTTTATATTTAAAATAGACAAATAGCACTTCCAGGACATTGGTGCTGTGTGTAAAATTATAGCAAAAGTTTCAACCAGCATTAATAGCAACTAGTTAGCATTATTTCAATGAAATTATATTGTTATCCTCTTCCAAGTCAATGTCAATAAGCTTGGCACAAGCCAACTGGACACTGAGGTTAAAGTGCCTCATTGTAAGTGTGAAGAAACATTTTTTGCTTTGACAAGGAGGTTGGTTTGTTTCAAAGATGAAGTCTCAAATTGTTACCTTAATTTGCTCTGTTCCTAGGTTAGAGACAGTTAGTAAACCCACATAAATATAATTTCACAGTCAAATGTATTCTTTCTGGAACTCACTGAAAAATATAATGATTAACATTAATGTATTGTGAAGAAGAGATTCTAGTCATGCAGACTCTCAGTTTAACTCTGTTTATATCTCTGTGCTTGCACAGTGCTTACTCTAAAGACTAAAAGTAAATTTCCCTCCTCAGTGTTGGAAATCAGCATTAAGTTGATTGTGATTTGAGTATTTCCGGTGCTGTCCTTGTTCTATGAAAGTTATTGCTGTATATGGTGTACTGGAATGTGCCTGTGGTATTGATTACATCTGTGGCTGTGATAAAATAAATAAAAAGAATATAGCAGAAGGAACTTGTATAAGAAAGAGCATGTTTTGGCTTATGGGTCTAGAGATGGGAAGTCCATAATGGTGGGGGAAGCATGGCAGTTGATGGCCACTGCAGGAAGGTGTCTGATCACGTTTCATCATGCAAGAAGCCAAAAGAGTGTTCTGGAAGAGGGACCATTAGTCCTTCTCCACCTTGGTCTCAATCTGCTAGCCTGCAACCCTGTGGGATGCTAAATTTCTGTTTGCTGCATTGCCCCATGATAAACTCTCAGAGCCTGCCCTTGGTGACATGCTTCCCTGAGCAAGGCTCCACCCTCTAAAGATTCTGTCACTTTTCCAAATGGAGCTAGTGACCAGGGATCAAGAGTTCCACTGTGTGAACTGCCACACTTGTTAAAACCAAGCTTCCCTCATTCAGCGGTTTGCCTTTTTACTTATCTCACGTAGGTTTTCTAATCCTTAGAGACTTAAAACTGTCAAAGGGAAAAACAGCGAACACACACAAGAGAAGGGAAAATGTAGATGAATCTGTTTGTGTCTTCAGTCTACTTCCAGGTTTTGAACCGGCACTTAAAGATGGCCTCATGTGTTCGGCTCTGTTATAGGTCTTGACTCTGAGTTGCAAATGCCATCTGCTACAGTCTATGACATCTTTACTCTGTACTGTTGTATTAGTTTTCACAGGCTGAGAAACTTAAGCAACAGAATTTAGCAACTCACACATCTAGAGTTGGAAGACTGAGACCAAGGTACGGGAGACTGTAGGATTACAAGAACTTCCTCTTGCAACTGGAGAAAACACACATAAATGATGAAACATCTTAGGAAGCCTCCTGAGGGGCGGCTTTCATCCCCAGCAGGAGGGGGTTTCTGACCCCTAGAAGGAGGACTTAGAGCCTCATGGCTGTTTAGTACTAGACCTGGCTATTGAACGCTCTCCGCGGTGGCCAAGCCAGTACATTTGTTTTCCTCAAATCAGTGAGCTGATCATGTTGCCTGGCCAATTACCATTGTGTATGTATATAGTGTTAAGTGAGATTTTGTGTATGTAGTGTTGATTGAGGCTGACGGACAGAAGGATGATACAGACAACATCAAGTTTGGGAGACAAAGTGGGTTGCTCCCGCAATATGGCAGATGCCAATGTCTCACTACCTGTGCCCACCAGGAAGTGTAATTTTGTCAGTTTGTGCTTTGTTTCCTTTTGTCTTTGTGTGATTCTCGTGACTAAGAATCTTTTATAGGTTATCCAGACCACGTCTAGTTTTCTGATTTAGGCAGAGCCGATTTCGGGATAAGCTACTTTGAGTTTGGTTTCTGGCAGAACGTGATGGAGCCTGCTAGCTCTCAGGACAGTGGGCGTTCTGAATTTTGGTTCCTTTCTCTTGCCGTACCAGTACATTTACGTGTACAGTCGTTTTATGTTTCTGTTTGGTTGTAACATTTGTTTTGTGTTTCTGTTTGCTTGTAACCATCTCAGTTCTAGAAATGAGCCAAGTCTCAAGCATGGCAGCTTGAGTCTAGTGCCACCCACCTCTCACTTGAATACTCGGTTGCTGCTGAGTCCTTGGTAGAGAGGGCCTGTCCCATGCAAGAAAGGCCCTCTGGAGACTCCTAAAGTTATCAGATCCTTGCTGGTTCGAAACACCTGAGCCCTCAGCCAGCAGTGCATGCCCTGCTCCCCACCTGCTTGTGCTCTTTGGCTCGAGTGCACAGCATTAAGAGAGGGGTGGAAACAATATTGCTAAAGACTGCCCTCTCCCTCCTTGTCTTTAAAAATGTCCCACCAGTTGTGCTGAACAAGTACCACTATGACATTGGAACTGCAGGGTTTGGGGGTGGCTGCTGTTTGTCCTTGGTGAAGGCTTTTTCCAGCTTGCAGTCTGGTCACAAGCCTGGCCCTCCAAGTGTGGTTTGTCTGCCTATCTTAAAATATATTAATGTATGTGGCCACTATATGTTTGATTTTAAATGTACAAATTTATTGTGTTCTGCACACTTTGCTTAGAAATTACTGGTTATTGAAAATGGTTAACAAAAAATTTCCTTAACATCTGTAACAAAAAGTTTAACAAACTTTAAATTAGAGTTGGAGCCATTCTAAGCATCAAGTGGCATAAGCTAACAGGTCTCTAAAGGTACTTTTATATTAAAGTTTTTATGTAATTATTGTCCTCTATTTAAAACTAGACCTATAAAAGATAAGATTTAAAACAATGTTTCTTTAATAAGATATTAAAGCTGTAACCCAAGCTGTATAGTTTAAGATTATACTGTGACCTCTTATCTAAAGCTTTATAATTTAAAAAATTTATAATTTGCTTATTGGATGTGATGCTTAAAATTTAAGTTGAAATACTTGTTTAGAATATATATGTGTGTATATGTGTTTGTAACACAGATGTTTTTAAATAACAGCCATGTGAACCAAATGATCTGTAGTCTTCCATGTGACTCCACAATCTTGAGATACCCACATGGAATACAGCAATAATTTTAGAGCCTCTTGGTCTTAATGAGCTCTCTGCTTATTATGAAGGTCAATTCAGGTTAACAGACTGTTGTATTGCAGACTTTGGAAATGGGTAATTCTAAAAGATACTTTTAAGTTAAGAGATATTAATTTTAGAGCTATTTAATTGCTTACACTGTTAAAATTTGGGTTTTGTCTTCTAAATTTATGGTTATTATGTTCTACCTTCATTCTCAAAAAGATAGAAGTCACCACCTTAGGAAAATGTTTGGCTTTATTTTCTGAATAGGGCTATGTTTTTAATTGCCCACCACAGCCTCTAATACCATGTGGGTGGCTGCCATGTTGATTCAGTGATAAAATGGATGGGACCATAGCCTCTCTGCCATCTTGGCACAGGGTAGTCACAAGGCTGGCAACCAGTTTGCTTGTGGGAGACGCAAGCCTCTCTATTGAAGGCTGCCAACCGCATTCAGTCACCTTGCTCTGCACCAAGAGCAACCTCTGTCCTTTAAGCTAGCTTTTGCTGTTCAGTCTTAATGATAAAATGTGGCAGATTCAGCAAGACTGCCAGCCCATCAGTGAACTGTATCTATGAATAAAAGTTTTGCATTGATATTACTTCAGAAATATAATTAAAGTTGTACTAATAACTGATGCGGTTTATGTTCAGCTATATAAGTGAATCAGTTGCCTGATAGTTAATGCAACAATTCCAAGAGAATGATGCCTCATTCCCTAGGCTGGGTAGATGGTTTTGGGTTGTTCAAATCTTTTTATATTGATAAAAAAATTAAGGCTATATTTTGATTGCAACATACTATGTATCAACTCTTTTAAGGTATTGTGCCTATATAATTCTTAAAATTCTATGTGCAGTTCCATTCCTTTTAAAAAGCTATTATCACAAATTGTTTAGAATAATTAAAGCTTATGGTTTTGTTAGGTACTAATTCAGTTAATCACAGGCATTTTCTAAAATAATAAGCCAAAATATACCTAAAAGCAAGCAATTTAGATATACTAAAATTAGACAGATGTCATCCTTTAGCACTTATCTACGAATTAGAGATTATAACATTCTGTTTTATGTTTGTAAAATTTAGTTTAGAGAAGATAGCTAAAGACAGACAAGGATTGAGCACAGATATGCTGGTCCTCAAGCTTATCAGAGGTCTGATGAATATGGCATTAAATGTATTTAAACTAATTATGACAGAGAATCCTTCATCCTAGCAGTAGTCCTTAAGCTCTCTGAGAAGATTTGGCACGACAGATGACTCCAACTTTGGATTGTGGTCTCTAGCCACTGAACAAAACTGCTCCCTGGATCAGCCTAACTGTGGACAAACTGGACATCCCCCCGAGAGTCATTGTCTCATGTTGCTGAATACAAGGTGAGGTCAATCTCTTCTATGTTCTCCTTCCACATAAACAGCCCCTCATCTTCTGTGCCTCTGTACTGATGGCCAGACTGTCTCTGCCCATTGAGCCATGTTATTACCACAAGAGACAACTGAGACAACTGTCTGGGTACCAGGAGATGGTTAGACATCTCTGTCATTTTGATTGGTACATAATATTGTCTAGGTTACAGTTTATCCTTCTCAGGTCTCTGATTACATTGATGGCTAAGCTAATGATAGATTGACAGCTAGAGGACAATTAGATCCACTGTTAGTACAATAGTCAATTCATTACCTAGTCAAAAGTACTAGGTACTAGGTCTCCTTTCTTATTTAAAAAGACAAACAGGCTTGCCCTGCTCACAGGCTTCATGTTAAATGGAAAACAGTTTTCAGTGTAACTCAACTGTCTGTGTCTCTTAGTGAATAACTGGATAGAAAAAAGTGTGGTTTATATAAGGTCTGAGGATCTAAAAGTTTAAGTTAGACAAGTCTAAAGTATTTGAGGGTTTGAGTAAGTGTTTAAGTGTTGATACATGCAAGATAAGAATGTTAGAAGGTCTAAGAAACTGTTCCAAGAAGGTGTTCTAAGGTTGTCTATAAGAAAGTGTTTCAAGTTGATAAAAACAAGTGTTTGAGAGTCTGAGAAACTGTGTAATATTTGAGGGTCTAGGAGAAAGTGTTTAAATGTCAGTAAGTGCAAATTATAAAGGTTAAAGGACCTGAAGAGAAGTTTTAAGGTACATAAATGCAAGTTGCAGACTTAAAATGAGATCAATGGTTATAATAAGCTGGTAGAGTACTGGTTGCTTATTAATCAGTCCCAAACTCAAGATTTTAATTTCTCTTTGGCTGTATTCTGAATATAGGCTTGAGGGTGCTTCTCATCATGCTAAAAATGAGTCTGTCCAATCTGCATATCAAGTCTTCTGGACTGAGAAACATGCTTTTACTGGGTTTCAAAGGAATAAGCCTGTTGCAGCTGTCTTATAGACACAATTTTTAACTTCTGTCCTTAGTCTATATTTATCTCAGCAGATTTTTACCTGGCTCACCGACTCCATCCAGAGCTGCTGAGATCTGTACCTGCTGGACGCTGATGTAAACCAGTCCCGCAGATATGACTACTCCCTGTCTCTTCAAGTGGATCAGCTAAACAGATATTTTTGATAAGTGGCCCATTAGCCTCTGACTAGCTTTTCAGCCTTTCTAGGCCATGATAACAGTGCCTCTAATGTCAGCAAGAAAAAGTTACAGAAGAGAATGACTTCACTTGTTTTCTCACTTTATAGGCAGAAATGCTAAGTTAAGGGCAACTCTCTGGCATGAGGGACAAATGGCTATAAGAAAATAGACTCTTAGTTCTGTTTACACCAGTCATGCTTTGTGTCCTCCCTTATATCAAGCAGAGATTGGGTGCCATCCAGCTAATAGTCATGAGGGTGCAGGACCTGGCCCTATAGCAGGCCAACTCAAAGGAATAAGTTTCAGGAAGACCCATGATTGGGTCTTCAATGAACCTGTCAGAGGGGGGAACATAAAGGCAAAATCAATGCCATATTCTATATGTAATATATATTCTGCAATTAATGATGTTCTGAATGAGAACTTGTCTGCTAGGTGACCCTTCTCCCTGTGTTCTGAGACTAACACCTGTCAGCAGCTCCCAGAAACTCCACTGAGCGATTACAGACAATTAGCTCCCAATGTTCCTCTGAGATAAAAAAGACTTCCCCTGCAGACTCAGCCTCCATCCAGCCTGCCTAAAGGTCAACATTCCTGTTATCTTCCACTTCCCTGAAGATCCAGCCTCCACCCAACCTGCCTAAGGGTTGACGTTCCTATGACCCACAACCCCTGCTTCCCTTTATAAGCCCATTGCCCTTGAAGCTCGGGGTTACTCTCCTGTCCTGCTGCATCAAGAAATATTGTGATCCGAATCGCTGAGCCTCTAATACAGGACCCTGTGTATGTTGCATTGGTATCGAGTCCTGGTTGTCTTTTGGGGGCATCTCATGATCTGAGTGACCTCGGTATTACACTGAGTGATCCCCGTACAACACACGCAGGTACCTTTGAGCCCTGAACTATCTCAGCCCCCCAGCTTCTTGCTAGCCGAGACTGGCTGGGTCACAGAGCAGATAAATATACCCCTGCCATCCTAAGAGAGACTGTGGAACTTCTGAGCAGTTTGCACACCTCCAACTTCTTATAAGCTTGGAACATATCTTGTGGTCGGCAGAACTGAATCCAGGTTCTGGCCATGGTCCACATTAGCCACCTTCCTACGAGCAACTTCAGGCCTTGGTCTGTATATGCACACATGCTGCAGTATGTCACTCAGATACAGCTAAGACACAAGGGAAACCCACTGAGTAGAGACCTGCCTGGGCCACATTACTCATTAGCTACAATCCTGTTAGCAGCTTCTAAGCCTGATCTCACCCTGCCCCCTACAGTCTATTGGCCAGATCCACCTAGGTCACAAAGCAGAGACTTGTGCAGGCCACACCCCACATTAGCTGCTGTTTCATGAGAAGCTTGGAGCTCTAATCTCTCTCGGCTGGCCTTACCCAAAGAAGGCACAGAGAAGCATTTGGAACACAGCTGATAGACAGAGTCCTGTCATCTTGAAAAGGACTGTAGTGTACCTGAGCAACTTTGGACTTAGAAATATATCAGTTTACTCCTCCCCTGCCTGACCCAACTGGAATAGAGTCAGGGAACCCAGCTGAGTTGAGCTGGGTATAGGCTCTAACACTCACTGTCCAACATCCTAAGCAGGCCTCTGGGGAGCCCTAAAAAACAACATTTGACTTGGAGCTCTCTTTACTTGCTCCCAATCTGCCTGGCCAACCTAGAACACAGATAGTGACCTCATTGGAGGAACCCCTAGGCCTGCTAACACAAGAGACAACCAGATGACTAGAGGAAAGTGCAAGAAGATGAGCAACAAAACTGAAAGCCATATAACAACACAGGAAACCAGTGATGCTACCACAGCAAGCCCTGGAGATATGAACATCAACAAAATGCAAGGAGAAGACTTTAAATCTGAAGTGATGAAAATGGTAGCAGCTTTGAAAGAGGAAAATAAATCACTCAAAGAAACACAGAAAAATACACTCAACCAGATGAAGGAATTGAATAAATATGATAAAGAACTACAGAAAAATAGATCCAAAGAGGTCAAAGAGATGAAGGAATTGAATAAATCGTATAAGGAATTACAGGAAAATTCAATCAAACTGGAGAAATGAATAAAACTATTCAAGACCTAAAAAGGGAATTAGAGGCAACAAAGAAAACACAAGCTGAAGCAATCTTAGAGTTGGAAAACATAGGGCAAGAACAAGAACTATGGACACTAGCCATGCCATCTGAATACAAAAGATGGAAGAGAGAATCTCAAGTGTGGAAGATATGATCAAAGTTATCCACACACCAGTAAAAAAAATGTTAAAACTAAAAAGTTCTTGATAGAAAACACCCAAGAAATATGGAACACTATATAAAAGCTAAATCTAAGAATAATAGGAATAGAAAATGGAGAAGACTCCAAGCTCCAAGTCCCAGAATACATTTTCAATAAAATCATAGAAGAAAACTTCCCAACCTAAAGAAAGAAATGCCATTAACATACAAGAAGCCTACAGAACTCCAAATAGATTTGACCAGAAAAGAAAATCCTCCTGCCAAAGTGGGATAGAGGTGAGGACATCCTAAGGTTAGAGAAATATAGGAAATAGGGAAATAGATGGATCCAGAGGATCCTAGAAACCTACTAGAAGAACATTATGATGGGCAGATCTGGGCCCAGGGGTTCTGCTTGATTTATGGCACCAACCAAGGACAATATGTGTAGTCATCATCAAACCCCTACCCAGACCTAGCCAAGGGACAGGACATTCTCCACATTTAAGTGGAGACTGGGGACTGGCTTTCACATGAACTCTGGTGCCCCATATTTGGCCATGTCCCCTTGATGGGGAGGCCCAATGGCACTCGGAGGAAGGATAGCCAACTACCAAGAAGAAACTTGATACCCTAGCATCATATTCAAGGGGAGTAGTTCCCCTCAGTCACAGTCATAGGGAAGGGGAATGGGGTGAAAGTGGGAGAGAGGCAGGAATAGGAGGATGCACGGGATGGGATAGCAATTGAGATGTAATATGAATGATTTTATTTTTCAATAAAAAAGAAAGAAAATCATCCTGCCATATAATAATAAAAACATTAAATGTACAGAACAGAGAAAGAATATTAAAAGCTACAAGAGAAAACGGTCAAGTCACATATAAAAGAAAACCCATCAGAATTACATCTGACTTTTAACAGAGACTATGAAAGCTAGAAGGGCCTGGACAGAAGTCATGCAAACATTAAGAGACAGCAGACGCCAACCCAGATCACTATACCAGCAAAACTTTTAATAAAAACTTTCACCATAGATGGTGAAAACAAGATATTCCATGACAAAACCAAGTTTAATCAGTACCTAACCACAAGTCCAGCTCTACAGAAGGTACTAGAAGAAAAAAATCCAACCCAAGAAGGCTAACTACACCAAGGAAAACACAGGAAATAAATAACTCCACATCCACAAATCACAAACATAGAAAACACATACTCTACCACTACCAACATCAAAACAAAAGGAACTAACAAACACTGGTCATTAATATCTTTTAACATCAATGGCCTCAACTCCCCAGTAAAAAGATACAAGCTGACAGAATGGATGAAAAAACAGGATTCATCATTCTACTGCATACAAGAAACACACCTTAGGAATAAAGATAAATATTACTTCAGAGTAAAGGGTTGGGAAACTGTATTCAAAGTAAACCAACCTAAGTAACAAGCTGGAGTTGCCATTCTAGTATCTGACAAAATAAACTTTCAACCAAAACTAATCAAAAGAGATAGGAAGGTCACCTCGTCCTCATCAAAGGAAAAATATGCCAAGATGATTTCTTAATTCTGAACATCTATGCCCCAAACACAGGAGCACCCATATTTGTAAAAGAAGCATTACTAAACTTTAAGCCACACATCGAACCCCACACATTAATTGTGGGAGACTTCAACACCCCTCTCTCCACAATAGACAGATCATCAAGACAGAAACCAAACAGAGAAACAAGGAAACTAATAGACATCATGAAACAAATGGGCCTAACTGATATCTACAGAACATTTCACCCAAATACAAAAGACTGTATCTTCTTTTCAGCACATCATGAATTCTTCTCCAAAATTGATCACATATTTGGCCACAAAGCAAACCTTAACATATACAAGAAAATCTAAATTATCCCTTGCATCTTATCAGACCACCATGGATTAAAGATGGAACTCAACAATAAAAGAGACAACTGAAAGCCTACAAACTCATGGAAACTGAACAACTCCCTACTCAATGACATCTGTGTAAGGGACAAAATAAAAAGAGAAAGTAAACACTTCCTAGAATTCAATGAAACAGAAGGCACAACATACACAAGCCTATGGAACACAATGAAAGCAACGCTAAGAGGAAAGCTCATAGCACTACGTGCCTTTATAAAGAAACTGGAGACATCCCATACTAGCAACTTAATAGCACACCTCAAAGTTCTAGAACAAAAGTAAGTAGACATGCCCAAGAGCAGTAGACAGCTGGATATCATCAAACTCAGGGCTAAACCAATAAATTGGAAACAAAGAAAACAATTCAAAAATCAATGAAACCAAGAGTTGGTTCTTTGAGAAAATCAACAAGATTGACAAACCTTTAGCCAAGCTTACTAAAAGGCAGAGGAAGAGTATTTAAATCAACCAAACCAGGAATGAAAAGGGAGACATAATGACAGACACTGAGTAAATCCAAAGAATCATCAGGTCTTACTTCAAAGACCTATATTTCACAAAATTTGAAAACCTAAATGAAATGGACAATTTTCTTGATAGCTACCAACTACCAAAATTGAATCAAGATCAGGTAAACAAATTGAATAGTCCTATCACACCTAAGGAAATAGAGGTCAAAAGTCTCCCCCCCCCCAAAAAAAAAGCCCAGCACCAGATGGATTCAGCACAGAATTCTGGCAGACCTTCAGAGAAGAGCTAATACCAATTCTCTTCAAACTATTGCATAAAATAGAAACAGAAGGAATATTACCAAGCTCATTCTATAAGGCCACAGTCACTATGATACCTAAACCACAGAAAGACTCAACAAAGAAAGAGAATTTCAGACCAATTTCTCTGATGAACATTGATGCAAAAATACTCAATAAAATACTCACAAACCAAATTCAAGAACACATCTAAACTATCATTCACCATGACCAAGTATGCTTCATCCCAGGCATGCAGGGGTGGCTCAATATATGGAAATCCATCCATGTAATGGATGAAAGGAAAAAACCACATTATCATCTCCTTAGATGCCAAAAAAGCATTTGACAAAATCCAACACCCATTCTTGTTAAAAAGTCCTGGAGGGAGCAGGGATACAAGGCATATACCTAAACATAAAGGCAATATACAGCAAGCCTATAGCCAACACAAAACTAAATGGAGGGAAACTTAAATCAAGTCCACTGAAATCAGAGCCAAGACAAGGCTGTCCAATCTCTCTATAGCTCTTCAATACAATACTTGGAGTCCTAGCTAGAGCAATAAGACAACTAAAGCAGATCAAGCGGATACCAACCAGAAAAGAAAAAGTCAAATTATCACTATTGGCAGATGATATGATAGTTTACATAAGTGACACCCAAAATTCTATCAAGAAACTTGTACAGCTGATAAACACCCTCATCAAAGTGGTTGGATACAAAAGCAACTAAAAAAAATCTGTAGCCCTCCAGTATACAAGTGACAAACAGGCTGAGAAAGAAGATAGGGAAACAACACCCTTCACAATAGCCACAAATAATATAAAGTATCTTGGTATAACCAAGAAAGTGAAAGATTTGGATGAAAAAAAAAAACCTTCAAATCTCTGAAGAAAGAATTTGAATAAGATTTCAAAAGATGGAAAGATCTCCCATGCTCATGGTTTGGGATAATCAACATAGTAAAAATGGCCATCTTACCAAAAGCAATCTACAGATTCAATGCAATTCCCATCAAAACACCCACACAATTCTTTACTGACTTTGAAAGATCAATTCTCAACTTCATATGTAAAAACAGAAAACCCAGAATAGCTAAAATGATTCTGTACAATAAAAATACCTTCTGGAGGAATCTCCATCCTGGACCTCAAGCTGTGCTATTGAGCAACAGTAACAAAACAGCATGGTAGTGGCATAAAAATAGGAACCGAATAGAAGACCCAGAAATAAACCCACATACCTATGGGCAGTTGATTTCTTACCAAGAAGCCAAGTCCATACATTGGAAAAAAGATAGCATCTTCAACAAATGATGCTTGTCTAACTGGATGGCTACATGTAGAAAAATGAAAATAAATCCATATCTATCACCAAGCACAAAACTGAAGTCCAAATGAATTAAAGATGTCAAAACCAGACACACTAAAACTGTTAGAAGAAAAAGTGAGAAAGAGTCTTGAGCTAATCAGCACAAGAGACAACTTCGCAGACAGAACACCAACAGCTCAGGCCCTAAGATCAACCATCAATAAATGGGGCTTTATGAAACTGAAAAGCTTCTGTAAGGTGAAGGACACTGTCAACAGAACAAAATGACAGCCTACAGACTGGGAAAAGATCTTCACCAACCCTACATTGGACAAAGGGCTAATAATCAAAATATGTAAAGAACTCAAGAAATTAAACACCACCAAACCAAATAATCCAATTTAAAAATGGGGTTCAGAACTAAACAGAGAATTCTCAACAGAGAAATGTCAAATAGCCAAGAAACACTTAAATAAATGTTCATCATTCTTAGTTATCAGGGAAATACAACTGGAAATGACTCTGAGATTCCATCTTACAACTATCTGAATGGCTAGGATCAAAAATTCAGGTGAGAACGCATGCTGGCAAGGATGTGGAGAAAGCGAAACACTCCTCCATTGCTGGTGGGAGTGCAAACTTGTTCAACCACTTTGGAAATCCATCTGGTGCTTTCTCAGGAAATTGGGAATAATTCTGCATCAAGACCCAGCAATACCACTCCTGGGAATACACCCAAATGATGCTCCACCATACAACTAGGACGTTTTCTCAACAATGTTCATAGCAGCTTTATTTGTAAATAGCCAGAATCTGGAAATAAGTTAGATGCCCCTCAACTGAAGAATGGCTAAAGAAACTGGTACATCTACACAATGGAATACTATTTGTCTATTAAAAACAAGGATCTTGAAATTTTCAGGCAAATGGATGGAACTGGAAAAGATCATCCTGGGTGAGGTAACCCAGACCCAGAACAACACACATGGTATATCCTCACTCATAGTCAGACATTAGCCACATAATACAAAATGACTACACTAGAAAACAGAGTCAGAAACATCAACCAAGGACCATGTGTGATATGGACCTAGACCCACTGCTCAGATATAGTAGCACAGTCTCCTTGTGGATCCTTCATGTAGAGAGTAGGTACTACTTCAGAAAAGCACTCTAGCCACCAAACTTAGATCACTTCCCCCTGGAAAGATGGCCTTGCCAGACTACAGAGGAAAAGGTTCCAGCTAATACAGATGAGACTTGATAAGCTGAGGTCATATATTAGGGGCAGAGGGCTCCCCTGTCTGAGTACTAAGGGAGGGAGGGAGAGCAGATAAGGGAGGGAGGAGGGATCAGGAGGGAATGAGGGAGGGGGTTACAATCAGGATGTGAAGAATTTAAACTACAGAACATGCAGGTAATTTATATTCCTAATCCCACCATATGGGACTAGCTGTGAGACTGTCTGAAACATGAATGTCTAGGCATAGACAATGCTCCTTGTTCACTACACAACCCCTATGAATTACTATTAGAAGCCATTCTTCATATGACATAAATGAAGATTTATAGATGTCTTCTTTTCCTGCTCATACAAAGAACAGAAATCCAGCCTTAACTATACTGTGCATCATGCACACCTTATACATTTATAATTTTAGGGCTATATAATGCTTGTGAGAAATTATATGCTTTCAGAACAAAAGAACCAGGCATTGACATTGGATCAGACCTGACAATATGCATTCCTTGCAGCATAATGGACATTGACATCCTGTTTGAAGAAAGGGGTTAAAAAGAAAGAAGAGGGTATAGAAATATATAGGGGAAACAGAACAAAAAGTAGATGAGTGCATCTACTCTTCAACTTAATACCTCAATTGCCATTTACAAGGTATTTTAATTCATTGGTATAGAATTTTGTATATAGACATAAAATAAGTTTAATTCTAGGTAGAGTGGTATAGAATTCAAATGTAAGATTCTCCTCACACTATATGTATTTCTACTCTAATATAAGTTATTGTACCCATATAACTCAATTATAATACAAAGTTTATTTCCAATGCTTTGAAAGTGCTATAGCAAGCTGTTTAGGAGAAATAAGCTATACAAATTAAACGTTAGTAGATTAACTCATGGTCATGTCAATTGCTAGTCTACTTTTATCACAAGAATATACATCTTAGGTGCAGAAGGTAGATATGACTCTATAGAAAGATAAGGAAGGATAGGTAGACAAGGTCTTCAAAAACCCCAGAGACAGGCATTTAAAAATGTTTTTATTACTTTAAAGATTCACTGACAATGAGACAGGTTAACTCCTGGCAACACCCAGCCTACCTCAAAGAGGGCGATGAGCATCAAAGAACCTCCTTATGGAGATAGCGTCAAATGTGGCAAACAAGCCACTGGGAAAAAGGTCCTAATTTCTACTACAGACAGAATTATGCCTAAAAAAGGGCAAGCTTGGATGCAGGCAGAGTTGACAGCCAAACTCTGCCAAATCAGGGTAAGCAAGTCCTCAATAGTTCATTCCTCACAATTATGTCTGTCAGATATATTGAGCCAGAAGGCTGAAGAAGGTACTCCAATGTTATAGAGAGTTTTGGATGACTATTCAGGTAGAAAACTGTCTCTGTCATCTTCTCATTTGGAAAGTTCTACCTGCACTCCTGGTGTACTCAGGTATCGAGTTTATTCCTTCTCAAGTCTCTGAAGGAGTTGAAGACCAGGTAGCTTAGTTTTACAATAAAGCTTAGCTGTTTAAGGGTTAAGATGTCTTTAGGTTTAGATAGGTATTTTAAGTTGATACTGACAATATGTGATAGAGATTGATCTACATTCAGAAATCTAGACACCAAGTTAGGAAACATGTCTTCTTCAAGGCTGTCAAATACAAATAGCCAAAACACTAAGAATGTAACATTTATATAATTCCTGATTTTATTGTTATTCTTCTTGCCATAGGTAATCTATTGTATATATGTATAATAATATAAATGTTTATGTAAAAAAGAAAAGAAAAAGTACACTCAACAGTAAAATGAGGGAAATTTTGAGGTTTGTGAGCAAAGACAATACCCCAATTAGTACTAGCTGATACGACTCCCTCACTAAAGCTGGACTTCAAGATGACCAATTCCTTATACCTATTTTTTTGCCCTCAGCTTCTTAATATGATTTAATAAAAGTATTAACGAGTAGATGTACACCTTAAAGATTTAAAGTAGATATGGCTGATCATTTTTTATATAGGGGTTTAGATTTATCATTCTTTTAAGATTTTTATAAGATTACCTTTAAAGATAGTGATTTCTTCTCTGTAACTACAAATTGCAGCCTGCTGGTAAAGAAAAGATGCTTGAGATATTACCTTGACTGATCATACTCTGTTAATATATAACAAGTTGCTTGGTTACAAATGCATATGGGTTCTTGGAAATAACTTGTTTTCCATATTTGTTTTCATCCATAGAACATTTAATCAGGTGAAGGTATGGAGGAACATGTTTTTCTTACATATACTAATTGTAATCATTCACTTAAAGAAAAAATAGAATGTAAACACAATATGATTTTTGTACTGCTTGAAAGAATGTGCTTGGATATATAAGCTGTGGGAGAAATAGTAAAGTTGTTGGAACTTGTTCCTCGGAGTTTGTTCTATGCATCAAATGTATATATGTATAGATGCATATATGTGTTTATGTGCAATAGCAGGTTGTTGGAACTCACTCTTCAGAGTTTGTGCCATCCACCAAGATGTGTCAATGTGTGTGAGATTGTTGGACTTTGTTTCCATCCACACAGTATATAATCATGTATATGTATATCTGTGAGCTTCCATCACTCAATATGTGAGTGTCTGTGTGTGTGTGTGTGTGTGTGTGTGTGTGTGAGAGAGAGAGAGAGAGAGAGAGAGAGAGAGAGAGAGAACATGTGTGTATGTATGTATGTATGTGAATGTGTAAAGTACAAAGAGTTTGAAAGAAGCTTGTTTGAATCTACCTGGAACTTGCCTTACTTCAGCATCAAGTGTAAGTGTATGTGTGTGGTTCTTTTCTCTCCTTTCATTTTTAGATGCTTTGCTATCACCAGTAGAATGCCCTGATAGGAGCTATCAACCATAACTCTTCCCCACTCCCCAGCTTACATGATAGCTGTAAAGCCCTACCAGGAAGCTATCAGTACTGGCTGACCATCAGCAATTTGATTCTGGCCTCACAGTTCACCACTATCAGTATAATCCGTTGCCCGTAAAAATCAGTTCCTGCCTCCTGGAAAGTTGCCCTCAGAGAAAGTTGGCAGAGTCATAAGCCAGCTGCTGAATCTATCCCCCACCTCAGTTTATCCTGTGAGTTGAAGCTATTCTTCAATGCATTGGCATGTAAGGAGTTTTCATTATTTCTTTCTATCTTTTGTTTTGTTTTGTTTTTTGGAGACAGGGTTTCTCTGTGTAGCCTTGGCTGTCCTAGACTCGCTTTGTAGACCAGGCTGGCCTAGAACTCACAGCAATCTGCCTGCTTCTGCCTCCCGAGTGCTGGGAATAAAAGCATTCACCACAAGGCCCGACCTAAGGAGTTTTCTAAACAGTGAGTACTCTTAGAATTTTAATGTCCATTCCCAACTCAATGACTGCAGAAGAGCAACAAGATAGTCTTGTGGACAAGATGCTGATTTCAGTTCTTCTGTATCTTGACACAGCCTCCCCTTCTCAGTACTAGCTGTGACATGTGGAAAGGGAAAATACCATGTAGATAAGAGAAGACTCAGGTCAAGGGGTGTTAACCCTGAAGACACAAGCTCAGAGAGATGTCTTTAATATTTGGAAAGTATGGTGTCATAGCCAAAATGGCCAAGTGTTGAGAACCCTGATTTGTATGAACACTATTAGAAGTCTCCTGTTTAACACCATGACTCTGTAACTGTCTGGGAACTCTGAGTTTCTAGCCAGTTTTATTTAGATTAGCT
>CAJRSG010001558.1:10103-21521 GCA_907169655.1 Acomys percivali | reverse complement strand
TTTTAATAAGAATAGAGCCCAGTGAGGAGATAATTTTTTAAAAGTACATTTGACTTACTCCTTCAACTCTGGCTATTTTATGATGAAGAAATGACCATTTGTCCACAGTACAAATGCTCAGTCCTACATATTTTTAGTTTTCGTTTCATCACTAATTCTCTTTTTTAATCTTCTTGGGAGTTGTAGATGGATGATAAGCTTTGAACCAACAACATATATTCTCTGTCTGCTCACTAGAAAATTTCTGCAAATTATTGGCTCTTACTGCCAAGACAGAAGTCACATTGTGTGAAATAACTCCTAAAATGGCAATACATAATAAATTAGACCCAAGAGTTTATAGGGTTGAAAAACAGAAGAATATAGTCCTTTCACACTTCTGGCTGTAGTTATTAAAACTCATAACTGAAATCACCTATGACAGTGAACTTTTATTTGACAAGTAGTCTACTGAAGTCGTATAAATGACCTAAATTACACAAATGAGTAAAAGAAATTGAACATATCATGGAAAATGTGTAATTTCTTAATTAAAAATAACATTGACGCACTACAGCATGTAAAAACAGAAATTTATGAAATCTAATGAGGAAGGTGAGTTCATATTCTCAGACACTCATATTTTCTTATAAGTTAAACAGGAATATAAGTGACCACCATCCATACCATTAACGTCAATACCTGGGCCAGCATATGGATGGTTCATCTCAGGGCTTCCAAGAAGCATAAATGCAACAGGCTGCAGCAGGTAAGAGAGCTGCTGTCTTTTTCTCGATTCTTTCTGCCTCTACAGACTCAGAGCAGTGCACTACCTGGAGAGAGTTTGTAATAATGACACATTTAAGCAGTTCCTCTCTTTGCATGATTGTGAATCATCAGTGTTGATCATTCCTTATCTTTTAGTCTGATATTTTTGAAGACATACATCAAGAAATCAGTGTTGGAATATGATGTGACATTACTATATCATACATGCAACTCATACTGTGTGAATATTGATATGATAAAATTGGTGAAGTTATATACAGATATATCAAAATAGATTAAGGTTAACAATGCTAACTTATCTTTATGTCTTTTATAATGGAGTAGAGAAAAAACTGTGATAGCTACATCCTCCGTGCCTCTGTTCCTACTATGAGCATATATTATTACATGACTATTTAATATCACTAAAATCATAGTAATAAATTCAATGATATATTAATTAACTGGACTAGGTGAAAAATAAATATTCATTATTTTATCATATAACAGCTGGACAGCTTTCCTACATTTTATTCTAATTTAGAATTATTCTCTAGACATACTTTCAGATTTTTTAAAGTGGGATGTAATCAGATATGCTAACAATTTCTTGTTATTATCTTCAAATAAAAAAAGGAATTTAAATGTGTATTTGCAGCTTCTATAAATATTTTCTGCTGTTTTAAGAATATACATTTTCACTTAAAACACTATGAACACAACATTTGTTCTATAGTAGTTTATATTGTCTATTGTCAAGGAAATCACTGAGTTAGTAAATACCAAGTATCATGTTGCCTGAGACAAAATTTTGGCAAGTCCATATATCTACCACTCAATGAAAGAACAAATGAATGAATGAATCAATCAGTATGTTATACACTTTCTTCAGGATGGTATTACCATGAGATTAATGTTAGTGAATCATCAAATGTATTAACTGAGAATCT
This sequence comes from Acomys percivali, assembly GCA_907169655.1. Lineage (NCBI taxonomy): Eukaryota > Metazoa > Chordata > Mammalia > Rodentia > Muridae > Acomys > Acomys percivali. Next base: position 19,824 of record CAJRSG010001558.1, on the reverse strand, counting down.
ACTGAAAATATATTCATACGTTTTGGTAAATTAGTGGCAAAAATGCAGAAATATATATATATACATACATGCACATACATATAAACACATAAATATGCACATATATACATTTGCATGTGCAGTACACACACATATACATATGTACATATATATATATGTGTGTACATATGTATACACACCCAAATGTATACACACACACATATATATATACAAGTAAATGTGCATATGCATATCCTGGTTATTTTTGGAAATATTTAAGTTAAATTCCACCCATAAAATTTCTCAACTTCTGGTTAACATTATTTTATAAATAACTGCCTTGCCATTCAATAATTTATTAAAAAGACATCTATATTGTTATCAAAGAAAAGTTAAATCTTAGAATGGATCAACAGTAATCTAAATTATTTTATTCCATGAGTGTTTATATTTACTTTTGCCAGTTGAGAACAAAAAAAATTCTGTTTGACTCCATCATTGTCAAAACTAAAATTTGAATTTTCAAAATGTGTGAGTACTGATCTGTAATTTACATTTCTTAGGGGAAGTCAGCCTTTTATCTCCCAGAGTCATGGAAATCCTAAGTTTCTTTTCATATTTCCATATTAAAATTGTTATGCTATTTTATCATTTAGTGTTACAGTTATACTAAGATACCATTTCCTATTCTGTATATGTATGTTTTAAAGATAAACCCAATAGTGGATAACTCTTAAAATCAATACCATCAGCAATAGAGTAAATAGAAGACACTTAGAATTCCAGGGGGCTAGTTTTAAAAACCCAGGTCTTATATTTAAAACCCCAAGCAAGCTCTCCCCAAAAGGATCTTGTCCTTCCTAATTGCATTATGTCTATTAGTAATGAAAACATTATTAGCAGTAGACTCAGGAATCACCACATAAAACTTGAGTTCCCTTCATATATAAAAGTCACATGAATTTCAAACCTCCATCTACTCATCACATCCTCCATAAGGATTCTGGTAAAAGACACAAATAAAACATCTTGAAAAAAATGCTGGCATGCTTCACTTTTAACATCAAGGCCTAAGAAAAAGTAAAATTAAACAAAAGAATAAACTAGATAAAAACATTTCTATAGCTATATAAGTGACTACATAATACACATGATTACAACCTGGCATGGTTTCTAAGCCATGAATAATATCATGCTGTTTGAAAAAAAACATCATTACCATAAAATTCAGAAGGAAAAAACTGCATTAAAACATATCAAGTCAAATAACTGGAACAATGGAAAATGTCTCAAAAACATACTATATCAAACATATATGATGTCCTTTAAACAAAAAGGCCTACTTTTTAAAATCCATCTCGATCTAGAAAGATGGCTAAGTGGTTAAGAGCACTGACTGCTGCTCTTCCAGGTGTCCTGAGTTCAATTCTCAGCAACCATTTGGTGGCTCACACTCATCTATATTGGGATCTTATGCCCTCTTCTGGACTGCAGGTGTACAGGCAGATAGAACACACATATACATAGAATAAATACATTAAAAAAAAAGTGTCTCTACATCACATGAACCGCAAAAAAAGGAAAAGCTCTTATGACAGATAGAACACACATATACATAAAATAAATAAATTGTAAAAAAAAGTGTCTCCACTTCACATGAATCGCAAAATAAGGAAAAGCTCTTATGAACTGAACGTGATCATTACTAAATATCATTTAGTTTTCGTTCATGTTACAAGATTCTACATTATGCCCTGTATCTAAGTATGTGACATCTTCTAAATTAAGATCAGCCTACAGTGACTGGAGAAATAGCTCATCAGTTAGAAAATGAAAGTATTATTTTTGCAAAGGCACAAGTTCAAATCCCAATCACCCCAGTGATTCACGAACACTTGTAACTCTAACTCCAGAGCTAAACCCTCTTTTGTCCTCCATGAATACATGCCATAACATGCATCGACCCTTATACAGACATACATGCATACATGTAATTCAAATAAAAATAAGGCCGGGAATGTTGGTGCACACCTCTTATCTCAGCACTATGGGAGGTAGAGACAGGGAGATTTATGTGAGTTCAAGGCCATCCTGGTCTACAAGTGGGTCCAGGACAGCCAAGGCCACAAAGAAAAAGACTGTCTCTAAAAACAAAATAAATAGATAAATGAATGAATTTTTTTAAAAAGTCATATGTATTAACACAGAGTCATTAAAAGACACCAAGAATATACTCATTTGAAAGTCTTGATAAAGGACAATTGTATGTAGCACTGGTGGCACATGCCTTTAACGCCAGCACTTGGGAAGCAGAGCTGGAGGCCAGCCTGGCCTAGCAGGTATGTTTTAGGACAACCAGGGCTACAGAGAAATCTTTTCTCATAGAAGAAGAAGAAAAAAGAATTGTTATACATAATATTGGAGAAAGTGTTTTTTAAAAATTATCCATTCTAGAATTTGGGTAGTAACAAGCATAGTTTATAAGCCTTACAACCTGAGTTTCTTTCCTTAGTTCATATAAAAATAATATGTAAACCACGTGCTGGGGGAAATAGTAAGATCCCTGGAACTCCCTTGATGTCATACTTAAACTACTTATCAAGATATCTAGCCTCATATGTAAAAATAAAATGAAAAATATTGATTACACCTATACACACACCACACATGGTGTTCACACATATATACAAGACACACACACCAAAATAATTCATTCTGCACTAACGCTATACTTCAGGACAGAAGGAAAATCCACACTTTTTATTTCTTTTCTGTAGTTGCTCCAAAACAAAAGGCTCCATATTTCAAAACATATCTGTTCCTTTTGAAAAAGTAAAAAGAACTCCTTTTCTGCATTAAAAAGGCAACTATGAAAGCTTAACTTAATAAAAATACACATGTAGTATATTCATCAAAGAAATGCAGCGGCTTCCACCATCACATATCCTTGATTTGCTGGCATTCTAATTAATGTAATGGTATGTTTGGTAATTTGTGCTAAAATAAATTACAACAAACTCTTTCTCCATGCTTTAAACCTAAACGTAAGCAAATATACATTTATATACCTATCCAAAAAGCACTTTTAAATTTTAATATAATATTTAATATATATATCACAATTTAACATTTATGTGAATTAAACCTTAAAAGTATCTTATGTTATAGAAAATGCTCTCTAACACAGTCCCCTACTTAGACATGTGTAGATAAGCCTAAACTTAAAGCATTCATATTTTTTTCAGGTTTATTTTAAGTCAGGTTAATAATTTTTCATATGTTTAAATTTTTGTGTGTTTTGTTTCTCTTTTTTTCTCTCTCTCTTTTTAGGAACAGAGTTTCTCTGTGTAACAGCATTGGCTGTCCTGGACTCACTTTGTATACCATCCTGGCCTCAAACTCACAAAGACCCGCCTTCCTCTGCCTCCCTAGTGCTGGGATTAAAGTTGTGCCCCTACTCAATTATGGTTTTCAACAGGGTTTCTCTGCGTAGCCTGGGATGTCCTGGACTCACTTTGTAGATAAGCCTTGTCAGCCTTTGCATCCTGAGTGCTGGGACTATGTGGCATGTGATACACCACTCAGCTTAAAATTCATTTTTTAAATCTACTCTATATTCCTGCCCTCTCTCCATTTTCTACTGGCAGTTTCAAAGCCCATAGGTCAATATTTAAATGGCCCTTCTTAGCTTAAAATGATAGCTAAGATAATGTGCAAATGACTATATAGCAAAAGTATTTACATGACAATTCATAGCATCAAAATTACAATTATAAAGTACAAATAAGAATAAGTTTATGGTTTCAGGGAGTCACCACAAAGTAAGAAAATCTATTAAAGAGCTATAGCTCTTTAATAGGAAAGTGGAGAACTACTTTTACAGAGTTTGCTATAGTCTCAGGGTCACCAACAACTATGAACAATAGCTTGAATTTCACCCTGTGGTCACTAACACAGAACATAAAAATTTAGATTCAATCAAATAGCTTTCATCCTGCAGCATTTATAATTGTAAAAAGGGTGTGAGACATACTTGGGTGACAAACTGTGGCTAAGGTTGACATCAATTTCTGAGTATATATGCTATGAATAAAGCTAACCTCTGCTACTAAGTGCAGTGTGACAACATGCCAAGGGCCAATTTTGTCAATACTAATTCTACTGGATGGAGAACTAAGAAATGCTACTACTGTCACGTGATCAAACACCTGGCTTCTAAAGATTCAGATATTTTTAAGGATTCTCTAAAATTGTCCTGAACCCTTGCTTTTGGCAAGTGGATGCCCCTGTATATAGATTTTGCCTTACTGGAAAGTTTATTGATATTCATTGCAACTTAAATTACAAATATTGGCCGGGTGTGCTAATGCATGCCTTTAAGCCCAGCACTGGAGAGGCAGAGGCCTGCAAGTTTGAGGCCCGCCTGGTCTACAAGTTAAGTCAAGGGCACCCAAGGCTACACAGAGGTACCTTGTTTCAAAAAACAAAAACAAAAAAAAGAAAGAATGAATGAATTTAACTTTGTAATAAAAAAAATCAAAGCATTCTAAAACAGTGTTTACAAATATAAAAGAGCATATACTATAAAAAACCTCAACACATATGAAACTCACCTTTTTTTACTAAGGTCAATAGAAGAGTCCAAAACACTTCTGATTCCCCCTTTGGCAAAACAGGAACCACCCTTTGGAACCTAATAATTATTATAAAATAAAATTATTGCTGAGGACACTATTCAAAGTGTAAAATATTACTTTTCTAGGAAAAAGTAAAACAGACAAATTCCCTATATTATTTCAATAGTTTTAAGGGAAAATGTAACCAAGTGATCTCTTTTTGTGGCACTAGGAGTACACACTAGGGGCCCTGGAGAGATGGCTCAGAAGTTAAGAGCACTGGCTTCTCTTCCAATGTTCCCTGGGTTCAGACCCTGGGGAAGCCGAGGTTTGTTCCATGAACTGGTTTGCCACTCAGGGGACTGAGATTTGAACTGAGGTCCCCACCCTCCTCTTCAGGAAGGGAACTGTTCATGTCTGTGTCCTCACACACCCTCCAGAGCTGGGTCCAATCCCCTGGCTTGAGGAAGTGCAGGGAGGCAGGCACGCAGCCTTCAGACGAAATAAGGCCCAGGAGTCTGCATCCCTCCTTGCAGTGGTGCCCCTATGCCTCCTCCAACAGGAAGAATGCAGCCCCAGATTTTGAAGAGGACCAGAGAGCTGAGTGTGCTTAGTCAAGGAAAAAACAGCCTGGAGACCCAGCGCTAGGCTCTAATTCACAGACAGAGTCCTATATATCTAGTCTAACAATGAGCACCAGAGCTAAGATGACCAAAGAAAAGCTTATGAGAAAGAGGCAAAGCCTTGGAGTGCTGAAGGATGGAGAGGAGGAAGAGATAAGGAGGCCCCTCTCATTCTCATTCAGGACCCTGGGTTGTAAAAGGGACAGCCCCAGGAGCTCTCTGGGATGCTTGTCTCTGGGTATTTTGAAGTGACCCTATGGAGCCAGATTAACTACACCTTTTCTGCCAAATGACTTTATGGGGTTTCCCCCCAAAGATACAAGGGGCAGTTGTTTCCTTTTATTCCAATCAGATGAAACTGACTTTTCTGGAAAGAAAAAAAAAAGACTTCTGCCCAGAAAAATCCCAGAATTCAAATCCAAGCAACCACATGGTGGCTCCCAACCATCTATAATGAAACCTGGTGCCAACTTCTGGAACATAGGTATACATGCAGCAGAATATAGTCTACATAATAAATAAATTATATATATATATATATATATATATATGCACACACTTACATGAATGTTTTAAAAATAATATCAAGTGCCTGATGTGGTGGCACAAGCCTTTAATCCCAGCATGTGGGAGGCAGAGGCCTACGAGTTTGAGGTCAGCCATGTCTACAAAACAAGTCTAGGATAGCCAAGGCTACACAGAGAAACCCTGTCCTGAAAAACCAAACATAACAACAACAACAACAACAACAACAATAATAATAATAATTATTATTATTATTGTAATAAATAATAATAACAAATATTAATAATAATAAGTGTGCTATGGTAGTAAGAAATTACTTAGCATGATTTAAAAAAAAACTAAAAATTCAACTGCTAATAGCTAAAAAGGAATGTGTTCTTTTAAGAAGCTTGTTTTTAAATGTAAAAAAATTTAATTTTCATGACATAAAATTGTGAGACAAGTGCCACAATTCCACAAATTAAGACATTAACACAATTCCGTGAGGATTTGTAAACTTTTTGTATTAAGTAAATGTCTATACATCCCCCTCCACAAAAAAAAAAAAACAAAAAACAAATAAAAGCAAATTGAGCTTTTATATTCTAAGAGCAGGCCTATTTCAAAAGCTAATAGAGCTGGGCGTGGTGGTACAGCCTATAATTCCAACCCGCTGGAAGGCAGTGGCTAATGGATTTCTGTCAGTTAAAGAACACCTTGATCTACAAACCAAGGGCTTGACAGTCAAAGCTACAGAGAAACCCTGTAAAAAAAGAGAGGGAAAAAATGGTAATAGAAAACTTACCATACCTTACTATTTCTGCTGTATTTACAAAAGCACATCAGCCCTCTCTAAATACAATGACTAACAAACCTACCTACTTCCTAAAAAATAGTTTAGGTCTTCTTGGTGCTATACACTGAGCTAATAAAAGTATCAAATACCTACTAATGATAAGTCATTTTAAATGTAATAAAATTAATGTTATTAATGAATTCAGAATCTCATAACTTTTCTACTGTTAATGATTCAGCTAATAGTATAATAATGAATAGTATGTTCATTCAGTCCTTTGTGAAAAAAATACCTAAACAGTAAACAATAGGACACTACTGTACAGATTTGCAAAGCCCTTCAATTTTCCTAAGGGAAAAGATCAGCAAGGGATAAGATTATAGGAAGTGTACAGCAGAACTGGGAATGTGCTGTAGTATCCTCTGGAGAACAGGTGTACACAGATGTACAGTACTGACTACTCTCCCAGAGGTCCCTGGTTTGAGTGTCATTACCCATATGGTAGTTCACAGCCATTTATAAAACTAGTGCCACAAGATCAGATGCTCATTTCTGGCCTCTTCAGACTTTACACACATTATACATAGATAAGTATATGGGTAAAGCACCTATACATGTAAAATACATATGAATTCATCTTTTTTTTTAATTAAAGAAAGGAAGGAAGGAAGAAAAAGGAGGCTCCAGAGAGGATGCTGGGTAAGGGGCAGGAGGCTGTGTTCGTGCTGCTGAGAGTACCAGTTTCCTAGGCCTTCATGCCTGTGGACCCAGATCTGAGCCTTCAAGTGCCCCAACATCTGGATACTGGAGGGAGGATCAAAGACAGCAGAGCCTCTGTTGCCTCCCAGGGGCAGCAAACAACTACAATCATTCTGCACACCCAGGCCAAACACACCCCTGACGTGAGAACAAGGACCTGTCAAAAGAAAAAATGGTCTGTCCCAATCTGCCCACTTGCCTAGCAGGCCCTGCCTGGACCCTCAAACCTTAACCACCGACTGGGCAGCGCCAGACAACCAGGCAACCATTCTGAGCATCCAGGAAGCCAGTCATAATCTGTCTGTTCTTCCCAGGCCTACACCCCATCCCCACCTACACTCCACCTACACACTGGGCACCACCCAGGAAACGTCACACTCTTCCCTTCCTTGCTCCAGAGTCCCCAAGTGGTTCTCAGACATGGATCTTTCTTTCCGCGTCCTTCCAAGACTCCACATACCTCGCCGTGCCCAGTGCTCAGCACAGATGCAGCTTGCAGCTCTCTCAGGAGATTAAAATGGACCAAAAGGCACTTAGAAAGGAGGAAGAAGGAGCAATTTTCACATGTCCCATCAGGATCCTCCCAGCACATTCCCACTCCTGACCCCTTCTACCACGTCTCCGTTTTTTTTCCAAAAGACATTACTCATTTTATCTGTGAATGCCCTATCTATGTGTGCACGAGCATGTGGGAAGAGGACATCAGATTCCAGTATAGAGGACTATCAGCCACCAAGCATTTGCTGGCAATTGAACTGAGGACCTCTGAAAGAGCAGATAGTGCTCTCAGCCACAGAACCATCTCTCAGTCCACTACAAACAAAAGTCTCAGACTCCTCACAAAAAAAAAAAAAAAAAAAAACTACACTAGGCACTATCGTCCTTTCTCTCTAGGGCCCAGACCCATAGCACAGACAATTATTTCTCTCTAGAGAAGATGGGTCTTGTCTACAGGCTGCAGACAAAGACACCTAAAATACAAACACAGATCATCTGCAGACACTCTTTTTGCCTCCCTCTATCAATCACTGTCTCTCTCTTCCTTTCTCCGCCTGTATCTATTTCTATCTCAGTCTGTCTGTCTGTCTGTCTGTCTGTCTGTCTATCTCTAGCTCCTCCTCACTCCACCTCTTTCTCTCCATCTGTGATCCACACAATTTCAGCTGCAGTATCCAGGAGACCAAGTGAAATACAGAATATGATCATTGGGCAAATGCTTGTCTCTCTCCAACAGGAAGCCTTCCTTCAAGTAGCACTGAGTGTTTCCAGGGGCCCATCTGCACTTAGCCAAGACCTTCTAGGATGGCCCCTAGGAGAAGACCACTCTCCCAGCATCCTCGAGACAGCCCTGCCATTGTTTCCTAGTTCTCATTCTTAGATGCCTACTGAGAGCATCCACTCTGATGCTCCAAAGGGTGTTCCATGGGGATTGGGCCTGCTCTGAATGCTCAGAGGTACCAGGCTGGCAGGGGACCCCCAAGGAAGGATCCTGCCACCTTCCACGTGGATGTCACTTAACTAGTCCCAAGCACCAAGTCTCATGGAATTTCACGAGCTCAACCCAGCCACCCTGGAAAACTGCAGACCTTGTGCTTGGGCCACAGGGATGAAGCCCTAAAGTGCTTCTCTACATGCCGTCCTGTCCTTCTGACGATCACCTATGACATAAACACCATAATAATTGCTACACACTGGGTCCTCTATGGACTTGCCTCTGGCTGCTCACATCCTTGTTCCCTTCAAGGAGACACACAGAGAATCAACACACACATAGACACACACCCACACACAGACACACACACACACAGACACACACACACACCTACCTCCCAGGCTTATAAGATCCCAGACTCTAGCACCAGTGCCTTCTTTATTTTTCCACTTGAGATCCCTGGACAGGGCAGGGAAGGACAGGATAGGGGCCTTGTCATGCCCTGAACCTCTTATCCCTAGCAGGCCAGGTGAGCTAGCCAGTCAGCAGAAGCCACCAACATGTTGCCTGTATGGACGCTGGGCATCGAAGTGAAGAGGCTTCATAGTGTACCTGGCCTGGATGGTAAGCTGACTGCCTGGCATCTATAGAACATCCTTCAGTTCACAAGTTCTTCTGGCTGCTTCTGTTAAGATTCACCACAAATCAAAACACTGCCTTGGGTCCTGGCCTACTAGGTACACACAGCAAGTTTGCATATGACCTTGATATTGTTCCCATGCCTTGTAGGGTTCTGGTATATCACTCCTTTCTGGAAAGATCAGGGTCCCCCAGCTCCACCTGTAGCACAGCTCCAAGATATATAGACAGATAGATAGAAACAGAGGGGAGACTGAATAGGAGGGTACTAAGAGAGATAGAGGAGTGCAGGGGAGGGGTTCAGTAAATAAAACGGACATTTGGCCAAGAAGGCTTTCTGTTTCTGAGATCCTGATCACTGTCCAGAGAAACT
>CAJRSG010001543.1:0-10793 GCA_907169655.1 Acomys percivali | reverse complement strand
CCAGAGTTTGTGTGAAAGTCAGATCCCCTTCTCCACTTAACGGTGGAAAATGTCCTGTCCATCGGCTAGACTGGGTAGGGGTTCAAAGTTTACTGCCTATATTTTCCTTGGCTGGTGCCATAGTTTGAGGAGGACCCCAGAGCCCAGACCCGCCTGTAGTTTTCCAGGACCCTCTGGATCCTTCTAATTTCAAAGAACTAATCACTGAAAATATATGGCTAAACTCCTCCAAGAGACAGTTAAGCAGGATAGAAACAAGAAGGAATGTCTGGGATAATGTAATGGTTCTGGTTATAGTATGTCACATTCAAATGTAAACAAGTAAACAAGCCAATGAAGCCTGCATAGTGTCAGAGAATAAGGAAGTTTTGGAAGAATATGAGGCCTTAGACACTTCTTTTAAATAAATGTCCTACTCAAGTCACTTTCATTAATGTCTAATTACAAAGAAAAACTATTACTATATTTTACATAAACATATTCTCTGGCCTTAAAAATAATTTTGGTATTGTTGTTGGTTTTAATACCGTGTAAGAAGCTTCCACAAAAGCTCCAGTTAAAGCAGACGTTTGGATAATTATGTAAATCTACAACTAACTCGAGATAACATCATGTTCAACCACAAACAATCATTTCATGACTTCTTTACTTTCTTATTAAGATGGTCTTCATGTACTTATAAATACTAGAGAATGCTTTGATTTTGTTTTTAACTTTATATACAGGGTATTTGCATTATATTTCTTCCCCTCTAACTCGTATATCAAGAATTTGCGATAACTTTGTTATAAACTCTCCTTTTTTATGCTATTTTGAGAAAAAAATTATAGAAGAGAGCTAGAGAAAGAAGGAGATGGAAGGTAGGAAAGAGAGATAGTACCACAGTTTCTTAGTCCATTCTTCTACTGAGGACACGTAGGCTGTTTCCAGGTTCTGGCTATTATGAATAAGGCAGCTATAACATGGTTGAGCATATGCCCCTGTTGTGTGCTGGAGCATCTTCTGGGTATATTCCAAGGAGTGGAATAGCTGGGCCTTGAGGAAGCCCTATTCCCATTTTTCTGAGAAAGTGCCAGATAGCTTTCCAAAGTGGTTGTACTAGTTTGCATTCCCACCAGCAATGAAGGAATGTTCCTCTCTCTCCACATCCTCGCCAGCATGTGGTGTCACTTGAGTTTTTGATCTTAGCCATTCTGATGGGTGTAAGAAGGAATCTCAGAGATTGAGCATTTCTTTAAATTTTTTCAGCCATTTGATATTCCTCTGTTGAGAATTCTCTGTTTAGTTCTGAGCCTCATTTTTCAATTGGGTTATTTGATTTGGTGGTGTTTAATTTCTTGAGTTCTTTATATATTTTGGATATTAGACCTTTGTCAGATGAAGGGTTGGTGAAGATCTTTTCCCAGTCTGTAGGCTGTTGGTTTGTTCTGTTGACAGTGTCTCCTGCCTTATAGCCCTTACAGGGCTGTTGGTATTCTGTTCAAGAAGTTGTCTCCAGTGCCAGTTTACACTATGGAATACTACTCAACTATTAAAAGCCAGGAATTCCCGAAATTTGTGGACAAATATATTGAACTAGAAATGATCATAATGAGTTAGCTTACCCAGAAGCAAAAAGAGACAAATGGTATATACTCACTTATATTGAGACACTAGCCCAAGGGGCATGTCCCATGAAAGTCTTCAAGTACCAGGAAAGTGGGTCAGAGGGGATGACATCCTGTTGGGACTCTAGATGAGAGAACCATGGGAGAATGGGGAAAGAGAAGGATCCAGAGGGTCCTAGAAACCTACAAGAAGAACATTATGACACACAGATCTGGGTTCAGGGGTCCTGCTCAAACTATGGCACCATCCAAGGACAATATTGGCAGTAAACATCGAACTCCTACCCAGATCTAACCAATAGACAGGACATTCTCCACCGTTGAGTGGAGACTGTGGTCTACTTTCATGCAAACTCTGGTGCCCCATTTTTTACCATGTCCCCTTGATGGGGAGGCCTGGTAGCACTCAGAGGAAGGATAGCAGGTTACCAAGAAGAGACTTGATACCCTATGAGCATATACAGGGGAAGGAGGTCTCCCTCAGTCACAGACATAAGGGAGGGGAGTAGGGGGAAAGTGGTAGGGAGGGAGGAATTGGGAGGACACAAGGGATGGGCTAACAATTGAGATGTAATATGAATAAATTAATAAAATATGTTTTAAAAAGAGAGATAGAAGAGATGGAGAAGTGAAAGTGGTAGAAGCTGTAAGATGGACTTTGGAAGTTACTCCCTGAAACTTGTGGAAACTTATTACTTAAAACTTCCCCAAATGTAGCCAGGCAGTGCCCACCTTTAATACCAGCACTCAGGAGGCAGAAGCAGGTGGATCTCCCTGGTCCAGGCAAGCCTGGACTACATAGTGAGTTCCAGGACAGGTCTTCTTTTAACTTATATAACTCCAAAAGAGTATAATCATTCCTATATCAAAATTGTTTCATCAATTATCATACATTTACCATTCCAAAGCAAGTAAATAAAGTAACAGTAAGAAGGCAGTGTGGGGAGGAGGGAGCTTGGAGAAAGAAGGATAATTCCTTTGACATATTCCTATAAACCTTAAATAGTTCTACTTCTTGAGATTTATTTAATTTTATGTATATGAATGAAGTCTATTGGCTTAAGTCTAATTTGAATCATTGGGCAACTGAGGATTTGTTTACAGTAACAGTCCAGATTTAAATTTTCAGTTGTCTGCTCTAAAGCATGAATTGCTAAATGTATTCTTAGGTGACTTCTTTATCCTTCCTTTAACAGCACTGAAGGTATTGTGATATGACTATCATGACTCTCCATCTTGACTAGTCTTCTAAGATGTTTCCATGCAGGATAAAGTATATTTATTACCTTTTCATTCCTGCATTAATATTATTCAATTTTACTTCTCAATGAACTCGGACAAATACATGTAATATAATAAGAGTTGTGTTGAATTATATATCTTCTGACCTGTTCTGACTGTAATTGACCAAAAATTAAAGACATGAAAAGAATGAAATAAGAATGAGGAATACAACCAAAATGTTTATAAGCAATTCTCTATCACTCTTTTATTTGTTTTGGTTTTGCATACAAAAAGAATGTGGGTCTTATGTTTATTTTCACTTGTAATATTTTTGATTAAGTAGGAGAATATCAATATCCTGTGGTATAAATAGCCCGAGCTGAGTGCAAACAAAGGCTTCTAGATGCTGTGTAGTGCAGAGCCAATAGAGTTATGCATCTCACTCCTAAGAAAAGACATCAAGGCTAACGAAATTGTTTAATTTGTTTAGGCAGGATGAACCTTGGGCCTCTGCGAGTTATTTCATGAGCTTTATGTTGAATAATGCTCTAGAGAGATACTTTTTTCTCCATTTACGCCAGAGTAGGAGTTAGTGTCTAGTTTATTTCAAGTGCATAATATATGTGAAAACGTGCTCACAAATTAGAGGAATTATGGTAGCACAAGTCTGCCTTAAGACATACAGGCTCTCAAGTTAAAGAGGAATTACATTCTTTAGCTAACAGATTTATGGAATGTAATGAAATTTTGCTACCGGGTTGTAGGAATAGACTGCGTAGTCTATTTCAGTGGAGAATCAGAAAAAGTAGGTAGGAGACAGTGTTGAGGAAGATCAACAAAGGAGGTAGAAGCCCTATTTGACCCAGAGTCACCTGTCTTCTCTGAAATTTCAGAGAATTTCTTTATCTTCCAAGTAGTAAAGACTCTACTATTACCAGGATTAAATTATAAAACAGACGTGAATGTGGTTATTCCTTTCAGCACTAACTATTATTAATTTAAAATGAGGTATGGGGCTTTCCTACCTAGACACATGCAATAGGGTGAGGTGGATATTGTAGGATGTAGGATGTGTGCCAGTGAGGACAGTCTTTGTTCAAATCTCTCTGAACCCAGGCAAGACTTGTTGGGCTTCTCCATCACTGGATACATGAGAGTCACCAAATCTGTTGAAACTACCAATGCCTACTCCAATTTAAAGGATTTTTAATATATGAGTATTATTTTAAATGATAAATTAGAGGATTGCCCTAAAACAATGAGAATCTCTGTTCTAGAGAGGGACAGACTAATTTGTTTTCTTGAGATATAGCCAGGACACTCTTTTGCATCTGTAGGATGAGTGGTGTGCTAACCTTACCATCCCTGCTTATCTTTGTTTAAAAAAAATCCTTTGGAAAATGTAAAGAACAATTTAGTCTCCAACCTGTACAGAAATGATGGGTAGAATGAAAATCTAGATAGTGGGAAGAATTTATATCTATTTATAAATTAGCACATAAAGCATGGATAATATACCATATTTTTTGGACCATAAGACACACTTTCCCCCTCAAAAGTAGGGGGGAAATTATGGTGTGCCTTATGGTCCAATTGCTGTTTTTACTGTTTTTCTTGTTTTACTGCTCTAAAAACTGGGTGCATCTTATGGTCAGGTGCATCTCATGGTCCAAAAACTATGGTAACTAAGTTATGGGTAGGTGAGTGTTTGTGTGCCACAGTGTGTATGTGTAGGTTAAAGGACAACTTAAGAGAGTTGGCTCTCTCCTTCTACCACACGGGTTCTTGGGTCTGACCTCTGATCATCAGACTTGTCAGCAGGTACTTTACTCACTGAGCCATCTCACTGATCATTTATTATTTTTATTTGGTTTTGTTCGGTTTGGTTGGTTTTTGGAGTTTTTTATTGTTGTTGTTTTGTTTTGTTTTTTTTCTGTGAAGTCTTTGACTATAAAGTCTTGTCCTATGAATTTCTTGTCTTCCTGTCACTAAGTATATGTCCTAGGATATTACAGCCACCTTAATAACAATTTGATAGGCATAGTTTAAGATGTGTGTGTCCCTTTTAAAATCATATGTTGAAATTAATTTACTCCAATAGATGCACTGGGAAATAAATCCTTCAAAAGGGATTAGTTACACATGGACTGACTATGAAGCAAGCTTGCCCATTTTGTCCCTTTCTTCTATGTTCCTGTTTGATCTTTCATTTCCTCCCTCACCAGAAGCCAAGAAAATGCTGACACCATGCTTTTGTACTTCTAGAACCATAAACCAAAACATACCCATTTCCTTACATATTATCAAGCTTTGACTATTCTGTTATAACAAAGAAAGATATCCTATTGAAAGGTCCAAGTAATAAAGACTAATATTAGAGGCCACCTTAGCTACTTTCTTTTTGTTATAATAATAGAACTTTAAAAAGAAAAGTTGACTTTGGCCTACAGTTTCAAAAGGCCACCATCTGTCATGTTAGTACAGAAAACAGCAAGCACAGAAGCCATGGTGGCAGAACAGGAGGCTGGCTAGATGGTCACACATCATCCAGGCCTACAAAGCAGGGCATGGAAATGGAACCAGACTATAAAATGTTATGGCGACTTCTAGGGGCCTACTTCCTCCTTCCATTCCTGTAATTCTCATAACACCACCATTAGCTTGGGCCCATGTGTTCAAATATGAATCTATGAGAGATACATCACATTCAAACCACCTAGAAGCTATGCTATTTGCAAACTATAGTTAACAGTAAGTTACATGGCCATTTCCTACTTGATTTCACCAATGCAACCAGTAAAAAATACTACTGGCTTAATATTTATAATTGTCAACATTATTCCAAACATCTTGCAGACCATTTTATTGAGAGTTGTTTGGAAGAAACAAGTACCTGGTCTTGGTTTTGATTTTTAGGAATTATGTGTGTGTGTGTGTGTGTGTGTGTGTGTGTGTGTGTGTGTGTGTGTGCGCACGCACGCGCGCACGCTTGCACATGCATGTGCTGGGGACCAAATCCAGGGCCTTGTGCATGCTACACAACCCTTTTACTACTGAGGTGTATTGCCAGGTGGGAAGCTCATTTCTTGCATGCAGTATGCTAGGAGCTCTTTCTGGAGCCCAATTTTAGGCATTGGAATGGAATTATACCTTTGAGAAAATTGTGAGGTTTTCCTGTAAGGAAAAACTTGTTGCAGTGGTATTTGACCTCAAAAATGAGTGATGCACTAAGGCTGTGGATTAGCATTAGGTATATTTAGTTAAATCTTTAAATGTAATTATGATTATCCCTCATAGTGAGAGGAGAATGAATGGGTAGGACATGGATTTTGTTAATGGATCTGCAATGATGGATATGTGTATTATGCGATAGCATGCTAGTTTTAGTAAAATAACCACTAGAATGATAGAGCCTGAAATAGGGGCTCCAGGCCCATACCACTTGGGGGTAGCTAATACGAAACACTATCAGACATCTGGTTCTTACTTCAGGGCCATTGAACATGTTATCACCCATTGTCTGAATGATTGTAAACATTGTGACCAAGTATTAAGTGGCCCTATAGCCACCTAACTGACATAAAATAAAACCATTGATGGAACTCTGCACTTTGATTTCTGGATATAAAGATAGGATAATTTTCTCTCGGATCACACCAAGTGTCCAACCTCTTTCTTATCTGAGTATCACTTTCACTGTTTACTCAGCAGAGGTAACTTTTTTTTTAAGCCTCTTTGGTAGTTTAATAGTCCACACTGCCTAGAGTTCTCTTTGAACAACTTTGCTTCATCGCACAAGGCAACATTTATCTTTGACTACCACATCTTGATGCAAGTGCATGTTGCTTTATGAATTGCTGCTCTAGCCTCTGACAGTCTCCTACGCCTAGGATCAATTGCATCAATTTCTTATGCTTCTTGGATTTGCCATGTTTTCTCTACCTTATGGCTGCTCTCTTGTCTCAAGTGTGCCTTTGTTTGCTTAATAGCATCATTTTAAATGTTGATAAGATTAAACTTTCTCTGATCCCTGTGCACCAGGAAAATAAGTACAATTAATAATTTTCTACCTATCAGAGCATCATTTTGCATTTCAGAAAAAGACTTACTGCCAAGAACCACTGCCTAGGAGTTAAAGAAGACTCACCAGGGCTTTCCTTAGTTCCTAATGACAAAGTTAGATGCATGCTAGAATTAGCATTCATTGTCTATATAACATATTACTGACTGAAATATTTGTGCCCATTAAGGAATACCAGCAAATTGCAGGTCATTACCAAATTTTAGTCAATTTTCATCTCAATTCTTGGAGCCCTGTGTATTTACCCCAACCCTTGGATATTGAAATTACAACACTGTGTAATTCACAACTTCTCTTGATATCCAGATGTTAGCTATATAATCATAGCATCAGCTAGCCCCAACCTCCCACAGCCAACTATGCCCAGTGCTTTTCTCATGAATTAAATTTAAAAAATTAATTTCTGTATGACCTTTTAGGTGTCTGCAGAACTTAGAGTTGGAGAGTCTTTATCTTACTACAGTACCCATTCCACAATGGGTCTGACTAAAATCTCTCCTTGATCAGCTGCAGACTTGTTTTCCTTTTCCCATGTCATTCTCCAATAGACTTTCCCACTGCCAGCCCTGCAATGGGACCAGAGCCTCCCCAAATAGTATCTTTCCCACCACCATCCCTAAAACCGGCTGGAGGCTCCACAGAAAAACTATAATGCCTGTGGCTCTCATGGCCAGATGACTAATGACACTTTTTTAAAAATTAACCCACATTGAAATTTCTGAGGGCAGGCTATAAATTGGCCTTATAATTCTGGTCCCTGGTGGCCATCTAGGAAAGACAAGAGGTTCGATTAAAGTTTAATTAATAAAACAAAAAAGTAAAACTACTTAATCATTACATTAAAGTAACAATTTTCTTCCTGTAAAGATGTTAAAAAAAATAAACTGGTTTAAGAATAATTCTTTTTCCCCTTTTCTTTCTTTTGATGGTTCTGGGATCAAACCCAGGACCTTGAACACATCAGCTAGGTAAATGCTCTACAACTGGGCTAAACCTTGGGCCTGTAAGAACAAATTATGACCAGGAACTTCCATGACAGAATGAAGTGGAGAGGAGGTGAAGAGGAGAGGTCACATGAAGATTATTTCTCTCTTTCTCCTTCTGCATAGGAATGGCATTTGAGCCCAGAAGGGAACAATTTTTATTAGACAAAGGTCTGCCAGCAAGCACTGTCACCCTTCTCTGTGCCTTATAAAACTATGTGGGAAAGCAATCTTGATTATTGCTGTGGAAGCCATCAGTTCTAGAAAAATATACCAGGAGGAAAATGGTGGTTTTTATTCCCTCTGGCTCAAAATAGTGGCTTATACACTTCTGGAGAGAGAAAGAATACCAGATTCAATTTATCAAACACATAAAATGTTAACTGTGTCATTTTACTGAACCTTTATGACATACATCTGCAGGATGTGATTTATACTGCATCAGAAATGCAGCTGTCTTCTTTCCCACTCTCACTGAGGAGCCAACCTAGCCTCCAGGCCTCCAGGAAAAACCTAGGTAGATAATGCATGCAAGAGATTGGTTCCTACATTCATAAATAGTCTTTAACCTGAGTCAGAATGTCTCTGCTCCAAGTCTTGTTTTGTTTACTTGTTTTTCTCTAAGACACCGTTTCTGTCCTTTAGATTCCTGTCTATTACCTCAGTCCATTTGAATTACTAACATTTTTACCTAAAGTTCTCTGACTTTCTGATAAGCAAACCCTGTGCTTAGATTGTAGGGTCTACCTCAGTGCTTTGTGGTTTGGTGGAACATGCAAACCCATGGTTTATGGGCCTTAAGACACTATTCATGAGTGTCTGTTCTACCTCTGCATCTGCAGTCCATAGATTTAATTCATACATTACAAAGCCAAAAGAAGTTAAAAAAAAAGAATAAGAAGACCAAAATACACTAATAAATGGAACAGATCCATCCTGAAGATAAACAATTATTAGTACATATGCACTGGTAAACAATTCTAAATACATATCCACTGAGCACATTGGCATCAATTGAGTAAAACAAGTATTACTTAATATAAAAGGACAAAATGGAGCACTGGGAATGTGGGTTCACACCTCTAAATCCCAAGTTTTTGGAGGCCAGGACAGAAGGATTGCAAGCTGAAGGCCAGATTTCATAGTGAGTTCCTAGCAATACTTTATCTTTAAAGAAAGAAAGACAAAAAGACAGATAGATTTGGACACAATAATAATGTGTGATTTCAATATTCCAATTTCATCCCTAGTCAGCCAGAAAACAATGAGCATCAGAGCTGAAGCACATCGTAGACCACATAACAGAAATCTAAAGTCTATTACACCCAACAACTACAAAATATGTATTTCTCTTAGAAGTCCATGGGATTTTCTTCAAAATAGACCAAATTTTAGTCCTTAAAACTTAAAACAATAAAATAAAATACATATCTTATCAGACCATAAATGAACTACAGAGAAAAAGATAGTATAGAAACTTTATAAGCACATAGGGATTGATCAATGTGTTTTTGCATGATCAGTAGGTCATTAAAACAATGAGGGTAAGATTCTAAAATTTCTAATATATATACTAGTATATATATATACTAGATCTAGTTTATATAGTATATATAGACTAGTATATATATATATATTTGAGTTGCATATATATATGCAACTTAAATTTGTATATGCACATAAATGGAGTCAAGAGCAAAATCACAAGATAATGTCAGTAAGTGCAGGAAAAGGTCTTTGACAAAATTCAGCATCTCTTTATGGTAAAGCTAGAAGAAATGAGAACAAATCTGGCTATAGTTCAACCATAGAGCACTTACTATCATGCAAAGCCCACAAGTTCAGTCCACAGTTCTGCCAGAAGGAAAAGGAAAGAAGGAAAGGAAAGGAACAAAGAAAGGAAGGAAGGAAGGAAGGAAGGAAGGAAGAAAGAAAGGAAGAAAGGAAGAAAACTTGAAATGAAAAGACTATAACTTAACATTTGAAAAAGAGCATTGAAAATATTCCTCCAAAATTAGGAATGAAATAAGAATACTCACTTTCTCCTCTTGTATGTAATACAGTGTTGTTATAAATATATACTGGCTGATAATGTTTATTATTAAATAGCCTATAGTTATTACAACGGTATTATCTAACCTGCTGTCATAATCAATAAAAGTCATAGACTTGCTTACGTGTTCATCTGGGCCACTTCTCTCCATGCAGAACTTCAGAGTTCTGCTTCCCAGTCCACATGGTTCCTAACCCATCATGACTCTGTTCTTTCTTTCCCTCCAGTACATCATCTTCCCATCATCCTTTTGTCCCCAAAGAGGTGAGCAATATAGCATAACACACACTAAAGTTACAAAAACTAAGCAAAACCAAAAACAACCCCAAAACTTACGCAACTAGAGCTACTAATTCCTCGAAATGCTGCCAAAATACATTATGGGTGGTGGTGGGGCTCTTTAGCAAGTGCTTCTGGAAAAAAGAGCCAAGATATTCACTTAATGAAGACAGAAACTAGATTCTCGTTTCTTGGGTTGTACAGATATCAGCTTAGTACTGTACTGTATGACCTGGAACTATGAACTGCTGGATGAAAACAGAGTGAACATTTATGGTCCCTAAGCATATGCAACTACTTTTTAAAAAGGACTTCAACTGCAAGAATTGATCACTGAGGGGCTAGAGAGATGGCTCAGCATTAGGACACATGCTTCTCCTTTTTTTGGGGGGGTGCATTTCATTATTTTTCTTCAGACATAGCCTGAGTCTGGGCTAAAATCTCACATAATTATAGCAATGAAGACATGACTGACATCTATTTACTCAAATACTTTTTCCATTCCCATTTTTGGCAGGCAGCCCTCCTCCAGGTGTGACTATGAAGTCCTAAACTCAGATTTTTTT
>CAJRSG010001514.1:0-11783 GCA_907169655.1 Acomys percivali | reverse complement strand
TGTTTCTATTCATGTGTGATAGTTACAACAATTTTGTTTGACATTATCTGTTCCGATTAATACTTTAATTGCGATGTTTGTTTTTGTTTTGTTTTGTTTTGTTTTTCTTTGTTTGTTTGACGCAAGGCACAAGGTTTACTGCTGACACGCATCACGGGGCCTTGACACTCACACGGGAGGGAGGGAGGAGGCGCAACCCTAGTCACTGTTACAGACTTTTTTAAAAATTTATTTGTATTACATCTCGATTGTTAGCCATTCCAATGTTTCCTCCCATTCTTCCCTCCCTCCCACTTCCCCCCTTCTCCCCTCCCCTATGTCTGTGATTGAGGGAGACCTCCTCCCCCTATATATGCTCTTAGGATATCGAGTCTCTTCTTGTTAACTTGCTATCCCTCCTCTGAGTGCAGTCAGTCCTCTCAATCCAGGGGACATTGTCAGAAAACGAGCACCAGAGTTCGTGTGAGAGTCAGATCTCACTCTCCACTCAACGGTGGAGAATATCATGTTTGTCGGCTAGGTCTTGGTAGGGGTTCGAAGTTTACTGCCTATATTCTCTTTGGCTGGTGCCTTAGTTTGAGGAGGACCCCAGGACGGGCATCTGCCTGTCATAAAGTTCTTCTTGTAAGTTTCCAGGACCCTGTGGTTCCTACTATTTCCGCATTCTTCCATGCTACTCTTGCCTAAAGTCACAATAGGATGACCTCTCCTCTGACCCACTTTTCCTGGTAAGTAAAATATTTCATGGTACGTATCCCTTGGACTAGTGTTTTGATATAAGTGAGTATATACCCTTTGTGTCTTTTTGCTTCTGGGTAAACTCAATCATTATGATAATTTGTAGATCAATCCAATTGTCCACAAATTTCTGGAATTCCTTGTTTTTTTATAGCTGAGTAGTATTCCATAGTGTGAATGTACCACAGTTTCTTGCTCCATTCTTCTACTGAGGGACACTTAGGCTGTTTCCATGTTCTGGCTATTATGTATAAAGCAGCTATGAACATGGTTGAGCATATGTCCGTGTTGTATGGTAGAGCAATTTCTGGGTATATTCCCAGGAGTGGGATAGCTGGGTCTTGAGAAAGCCCTATTCCCATTTTTCTAAGAAAGTGCCAGATAGATTTCCAAAGTGGTTGTACTAGGTTGCATTCCCACCCACAATGAAGGAGTGTTCCTCTCTCCCCACATCCTCGCCAGCATATGGTGTGGCTTGAATATTTGATCTTAGCCATTCTGTTGGGTGTAAGATGGAATCTCAATGTTGTTTTGATTTGCATCTCTCTGATGACTAAGGAGGACGAGCATTTCTCTAAGAGTTTCTTTGCCATTTGATATTCCTCTGTTGAGAATTATCTGTTAAGTTCCAAGCCCCTTTTCGCAATTGCGTTGTTTGGTTTTGTGGTGTTTAATTTCTTGAGTTCTTTATATATTTTGGATATTAAACCATTGTCAGATGAAGGGTTGGTGAAGATCTTTTCCCAGTCTGTAGGCTGTCGCTTTGTTCCCTTGACAGTGTCTCCAGCCTTACAGAAGCTTCGCAGCCTCATGACGTCCCATTTATTAATTGTTGACATTAAGGCCTGGGCTGTTGGTGTACTGTTCAGGAAGTTGTTTCCTGTGCCTATGTGTCGCAGGCTCTTCCCCACTTTTTCCTCTAACTGAATTAATGTCTCTGGTTTTAAGTTGAGGTCTTTAATCCACTTGGACTTGAGTTTTGTGCATGGTGACAAATAAGGGTCTAATTGCATTTTTCTACATGTAGACATCCAGTTAGAGCAGCACCATTTTTTGAAGATGCTATCATTTTTCCATTGAATAGATTTGGCTTCTTTGTCAAAAATCAAGTGAGCAAATGTGTGTGGTTTCATCTCTGGGTCTTCGATTCGATTCGATTGACCTACCAGCCTATTGCTTTGCCAGTACTATGCTGTTTTATTTACTGTTACTCTATAGATCAGCTTGAGATCAGGTATGGAGATTCCTCCAGAGAATCTTTTATTGTATAGGATTGTTTTTGCTATTCAGGGTTTTTTGTTTCTCCATATGAATTTGAGAGTGATCTTTCAATATTTTCAAAATACTTTGTAGGTATCTTGATAGGGATTGCGTTGAATCTGTAAGTTGATTTTTGTAAGATGCTCATTTTTACTATGTTGATTCTCCCGATCCATGAACAAGGTAAGTCCCTCCATCATCTGATGTCATCTTCAATCTCTTTCTTCAGAGTTTTGAAGTTTTTTTCGAATAAGTCCTTCACTTGCCTGGTTAGAGTTACTCCTAGATATTTTATATTGTTTGTGACTATCGTGAAGGGAGTAGTTTTCCTAATTTCTTCCTCTCCCTGTTTGTCATTTGTATACAGGAAAGCTACTGACTATTTTGAGTTTATTTTGTATCCTGAAAATTTGCTGAAGGTGTTTATCAGCTGTAGGAGTTCTTTGGTGGAGTTTGGGGGGTCACTTATATACACTATCATATCATCTGCAAATAGGGGTAATTTGACTTCTTCCTTTCCCATTTGGATCCCGTTGATCTCCTTTTGATGTCTTATTGCTTTGGCTAGAACTTCAAGAGCTATATTGAAGAGATATGGGAAAGTGGACAGCCTTGTCTGGTTCCCGATTTTAGTGGGGTTTCCTTGAGTATCTCTCCATTTTATTTAATGTTGGCTGTTGGTTTGCTGTATATAGCCTTTATAATTTTGAGATAATTGCCTTGTATTCCCGATCTCTCCAGAACTTTAAACATAAATGGGTGTTGGATTTTGTCAAATGCTTTTACTGCATCTAAAGAGATGATCATGAGGTTTTTCTCTTTCAGTTTGTTTATATGATGGAATATGTTGATGGATTTCTGTATGTTAAACCATCCCTGCAAGCCTGGAATGAATCCTACCTGGTCATGGTGAAGGATGTCTTTGGTTTGCTGTTGTATTCGCTTTGCGAGTATTTTGTTGAGTATTTTTGCATCAATGTTCATAAGATAAATTTGTCTGTAATTCTCTTTTTTTGTTGGGTCTTTGTGAGGTTTAGATATCAATGTGACTGTGGCCTCAAGAAGGAATTTGGTAATGTTCCATCCATTTCTCTCATTCGGTATAGCTTGAATAGTATCGGTATTATCTCCTCTTTGAAGGTCAGGTAGAATTCTGCGCTGAAACCATCTGGCCCTCGGCTTTTTTTTTTGGTTTGATGTCTTCTTGGTTGACTTTACCTTTGAGACTATCAATGGTTGCTTCTATTTCTATAGGCGAAAACGGGCTATTTAATTTGTTTATCTGGTCTTGGTTCAAATTGGTAAATGGAATCGGTCAAGAAATTTGTCCATTTCCTTTAAATTTTCATATTTTGTGGCATAAATGCCTTTGAAGTAGTATCTTACGATTCTTTGTATTTCTTCCTTGTCTGTTGTTATGTCTCCCTTTTCATTTCTCATTTTGTTAATTTGAATAATGTTTCTCTTTCTTTCAGTTAGATTGGCTAACGGTTTGTCGATCTTGTTAATTTTCTCAAAGAACCAGCTCTTGTTTCTGTTGATTCTTTGGATTGTTCTCTTTGTTTCTAATTTATTGATTTCAGCCCTGAGTTTGATTATTACTAGGCATCTACTCCTCTGGTGTGTTTCTGCTTCTTTTTTTTCTAGACCTTCCAGATGTGTTGTTAAGTTGTTTATGTGGGATGATTCCATTTAATTTTTAAAGGCACTTAGTGCTATGAATTTTTCTCTTAGCACTGCTTTCAATGTGTCCTACAAATTTGGGTATGTTGTTCCTTCATTTTCATTGAATTTCAGGAAGTCTTTTATTTCTTCCCTTATTTCTTCCATGACCCATGTGTCATTAAGTAGAAAGCAGTTTAGTTACCACGTGTTAGTATGCTTTTTGGTATTTCTGTTGTTGTTGAAGTCCAGCCTTAGACCATGGTGATCTGATAAGATACAAGGTATTATTTCAATCTTCTTGTATCTGTTGAGGTTTGCTTCGTGACCAACTCTGTGATCAATTTTAGAGAACGTTCCATGGGGTGCTGAGAAAAAGTTATACTCCTTTGCGTTTGGGTGGAAAGTTCTGTAGATATGTGTTGGTTCATTTTGATTCATGACATTGGTTAATGAGGTTATTTCTCGGCTTAGTTTTTTAATCAAAGACCTATCCTTGAGTGAAAGTGGGGTATTGAAATCTCCCACTATTAATGTGTGGGTTTTGATGAGTGGGGCAAGCTTTGTTAATAACTCTTTTACAAATGTGGGATTCCTTGTATTAGGAGCACAAATGTTCACAATCATGATGTCTTCTTGGTTGACTTTACCTTTGACGAGTACAAGTGTCCAGCCTCTTCTCTTTTGTTTAATTTTGGTTGAAAGTCTATTTTATTAGATATTAGAATGGCTACACCAGCTTGTTTCTTGTGACCATTTGCTTGGAATATTTTCCCCCAACCTTTTACTCTGAAGCAATATCTCTTCTTGTGGTTAAGATGTGTTTTTTGAATGCAGAAGAATGTTGGGTCGTGTTTATGCATCCACTCCGTTAGTCTGTGTCTTTTTATTGGAGAATTGAGACCACTGACGTTGAGAGATATTAATGACCAGTGATTGGTAAGTCCCTTCATTTTTGGTATTTGTAACAATCAAGATTTTGTGAGGTTGTGATTTTGCAATGGTGTAATTACCTATTTCCTATGTAGTTTTGGTTGTAGTTTGACCAGTTGGGGTGGAGTTTTTCTTCTATTAACTTCTGTAAATCCGGATTTGTGGCTAGGTACTGTTTGAATTTGTTTTTGTCATGGAATATCTTGTCTTCTCCATCAATGGTTATTGATAAATTTGCTGGATATAGTAGTCTTGCCTGGTATCTGTGTTCTCTAAGGGTTTGCAGAACCCCTGTTCAGGCCCTTCTGGCTTTCATGGTCTCTGCTGGGAAATCAAGAGTACTTCTGATAGTTTTGCCTTCATATGTTACTTGGCCTTTTTCTCTTGCCGCTTTTAATATTTTTCCTTGTTCTGTATATTTTGTGTTGTTATTATCATGTGTCAGGAAGATTTTCATTTCACGTCTATTCAATTTGGTGTTCTGTAGGCCTCTTGTATGCTCATATGATTCTCCTTCTTCAAATTGGGGAAATTTTCTTCTAATATTCGATTAAAGATATTTTCTGGACTGTGGAGTCGGTTGCCTTCTCTTTCCTCTATCTCTATTATTCTCAAGTTTCATATTTTCATGTTGTCTTTTATTTCATGAATGCTCTGTGTCAGGAACTTTTCAGATTTAGCATTTTGCGGGATGGTTGTTTCCAGTTCTGCAATTGTATCTTCAAGTCCCGATATTCGTTCTTCCATTTCCTGCAATTTGTTAGATAAGGCCACATCTGAGATGCTTGCTTTCTTCTCTGATGCCTCTTGATTGCGTTTTTCTTCTGTGTATTTCTGTATCATAGCTTGCATTTTTAACTTCATGGTTTGGACTGTTTTAATGATTTCCTTCATCTGGATATTTATATTTTTCTGAAATTCTTCAAATGCCTCTTTATATGACTCTTTTAACTCTTCAGCCCTCTTGTTTGCCTCCTCCTGCATTTGTTTACAGATTTTATTTGTTTCTTCCAGTATCATCTTCTTTACTAAGGACTTAAGGTCATTTTCTTGACTATCCATTGCTGTTAGGTTCTCCAGGTTGTTTTCATTGGGAAAGGTGGGATCCGGAGATGCCAAACTGTTTTTGTTTTTGTTAGCGTTCTTTTGCTGTCCTATTGTAATTTTGATGGCTCTGATGTTGGAAGATATTTTGTAGTGACCGTCATTGGTTGAGAGTGGTTAATTGATGACTGATTATAGGTCAGGTGCTCTTGCCTGTGGGGATCAGGGAGTATTTCCGTGGAACAGGTAGGTGATCCGGTTTCCCTCCTGGTAATTTTCCTCTGCACTGTGGTCTCCAGACTGAGTCAGCCAAAGTAGATTTCTGTTTGGACTTTACTGCTGTAATTCAGATCAGCAGTTTTGGGACCTAGACTAAGGTCCGCACACAAACTTTCTGGTTGTGTAGGTTGATCCCTGCTGCCTGTCCTTCCTGTGGCTTTGTAGTCAAGACTCGAGATAAATCAGATCTTCTGGAGGTGTAGCTGTCATTTAGGTCTGTCTCTATACCCTGTAGAGGTGTTCACCCTTTTCCAGAACTATATGGCTGGAGGGACCAAGGTCGCTCTTGTTCAGCAATTAGATACTGCAAGCAAGACCCACATTTTGTCTCCTGATAATGTAAGTGTGCCTGGCTTTCTCGGGCCAGGAGCCCCAGGGTGGCTCTCTCATTCAGGGAGTGCAGGGCCACTGCCTTTCGGCTCGGCTTGGTAGGAACCATAGGTTTGCAGAACTGTGGGGGTCGCCCCATGGAATCAGATCTTCCCACTGGGCTACGAAGCTCCACTAACGCTCTAGGTCAACAATTAGACCCTGCAAACATGACCCACCCATGTCTCGTCTCCCGACATTGTGAGAGTACCTGGCTTTCTTGGGCCAGGAGACCTAGGAAGGCTCTCTCATTCAGGGAATGCAGGGCCAGTGCCTTGCGGCTTGGCTGGGTAGGAACAATAGGGTTTCAGAGCTCTGGGTGTTCCCCCCCCTACAGAATCAGATCTTCCAGCCGACCTCTGATGCTCAGCTATCACTCTAGTGAAGACCAAGTCTCCCGATAGGTCTGGGGGTGCAATCCAAGCTGATTTCTCACTGCTGCTGTTTACAGGCTCACTCCGCTGTGATCGGTGTTAGGTTGGGCCCCAGATAGCCAGCAAGCTGCAGTCCCACTTTAGCTATCTCTGTTGGGTCCCGCAGGCTGTGTTTCTACTCGGCCTAGGTGGGTGACCTCAGCAGTTTGGGGTGGTGTGGAAGGAGGAATCCTAGGGCAGATTCACCCTCTTCACTGAGACTCCTCTGGCTGGGGATTCTGGAAAGTCCCCTCCTCAAACAGCGAGTCTGTGCTTTATATGCAGGCTGCAGTTTTCATGTGGATCCTGTTCCAGAGTTTGCGGAGTGCATTTATCACCTCCGGGATGATGCTTGTCCCAGGAGGGTAGGACCCCTGTTTGGACTGCGGCATTTGGGCCCCACTCACCTACAGTTCTCAATGTCCAGCAATCTATTACTCCATTTATGTCCCTGGTCTCCTCAGAGTAGCTCAGATATGTGGCTTATTGGACGGTGCCATCTTGGAATCCTGCATTGTTTGTTTTTTTTATTGAAAAATAAAGTCATTCATATTACATCTCAATTGCTATCCCATCACATGCATCCTCCCATTCCTCCCGTCAACCCGATTTCACCCCATTCCCTTTCCCTATGACTGTGACCGCTGGGGACCTCCTCCCCTTGAATATGATGCTAGGTTATCACATTTCATTTTGGTAGTCGGCTAGCCTTCCTCTGAGTGCCATCGGGCCTCCACATCTAGGGGTCATGGCCAAATAAGGGGCACCAGTGTTCATGTGAAAGTCAGTACCCAGTCTCCACTTAACTCTGGAGAATATTCTGTCACGAGGCTGGGTCTGGGTAGTGGTTTGATGATGACTACACATGTTGTCCTTGGTTGATGCCATATATCGAGCAGAACCCCTGGGCCCAGATCTGCTCATCATAGTGTTCTTCTTGTTCCAATGAATACTTAATGACGACATTAATATATATTACAAAATATATGATAGTTTCATGAGATATCTTCTAACATCCATTATGATCAGGACATTTTTTTCCTTGGAAATAATTGCTGCAGTTCTGTGTTGTACCATTTTGCTTTGATCCCCAGTTTCATGCCATTTTATGTAATATATATCTATATTAAATTAATATGCATCTGAAATATCAGATAATGATATGCTTTCATTTGTTTCAGTTTTGTCTTCTAACCATACCAAGAAGCAATTCCCAAAGGAGTGTACCCATGATTCTTTCCTGAAAGAAATACCAAGAATATTTGCTTGTAATGGTCTTTTAGAGCTGGATAGAAAGAAGTTCTGGGAATATTCACATGACAATGAAGTTCATAAAACATGTCATTATGGAAATGATCTGTGTGAAAAATACATGTGTTTCATTTGTGAAACAAAAGATCAAGAAGCTCTGGCTACTCCTGAGAGAACTCAGTCTGTGCCACTCATCATTTCACAATTGGAGGCTCCGCAGGGAAAAGGTTCACAAGTTTTGAAATACAATTCTATTCTGCACAGAAATAGGAAAATATTATGTGAGGAACCTAAAGGTCAACACAGAATACATATGGGATGCAAATTTTATAAATGTAATCTGTGTGGAACATCATTTACCAAGTCCTCAAAACTTCAAGATCATCAAAGAATCCACAGTGGAGATAACACTTATAAATGTACTAAGAGGAAGAAATCATTTACACAGTCCTCAAAACATCAAGCTCAACACTGCATTAAAACTGGACAAAAATGTCAAAAATGTAATGAATGTGGGGAATCATTTACCTCATCCTCTGCTCTCCAGGATCATCAAAGTATTCATTCTCAAGAATATCCTTACAAATGTAGTGAGTGTGGGAAATCCTTTACCAATTCCTCAAGTCTTCATGTTCAGTACAGAATCCACACAAGAGATAAATTTTACATATGTAATGAGTGTGGGAAATCCTTTTCCCGGTACTCAAATCTCCACGTTCATCAAAGAATCCACACTGGAGAAAAACCTTACAAGTGTAATGAGTATGGGAAATCTTTTTCCCAGAACTCAAATCTCAAAGTTTATCAAAGAATTCATACTGGAGACAAATCATATATATATAATAACTGTGAGAAATCCTTTAGACTGTCCTCAACACTGAAAGATCATCAAAGAATCCACACTGGAGAAAAACCTTACAAATATAGTGAGTGTGGGAATGCCTCTACCCATTACTCAATTCTCCAAGGTTATGAAAAAATCCATACTGGAGATAAACTGTATGAATATAATAACTGTGAGAAATCATTCAGACAGTACTCAAAACTTAAACATCATCAAAGAATCCATACTGGAGAAAACCCTTATAAATGTAATGACTGTGGGAAATCCTTTACTTGCCCTTCAACTCTCCAAAGTCATCAAAGGATCCATACTGGAGATAAACCTTACAAATGTAATGAGTGTAAGAAATTCTTTACTTACTCTTCAACTCTCCAAAGTCATAAAAGAATCCATACTGGACATAAACCTTACAAATGTAATGAGTGTGGGAAATGCTTTACTTGCTCTTCAACTCTCCAAGTTCATCAAAGAACCCATACTGGACATAAACCATACAAATGTAAAGAGTGTGGAAAATCCTTTACTCAGTCTTCAACTCTCCAAGTTCATCAAAGAATTCATACTGGAGATAAACCATACAAATGTAATGAGTGTGGGAAATCCTTTACTTGCTCTTCCACTCTCCAACGTCATCAAAGAATCCAAAAATTGCTCCTAAAACATAGTCATAGATGATGAAATGTTGATTTGTAAGCCATAATCAATGCCTCAGAAGGTAGCCTGACTCTGGAACTACCTCCCATGATATTGTAGTTGATGAAACAAGCTGAGGCTATAGGTAAACTGTTTAATGTTTCATGGAGGATTTCTTTGCCCCTGAGAATTTTAACATTAGATTGAGAAACTCAAGATCTCAGATGGAGCTTCAACAGGATGGATTTTCCACTAGGTACCAATTTTCAACAAAGTTTTAAGCCCCTGATTAGAGTAGGCATTTGTTGGTGAAGCAGGTGTCTCATTGGACTCTGGAAGCTGTTCTACTTCATAATCTGTCTTCTACATTATGTGAGACCATGAGCATCAGTATCAGGAAGGAAGACTGATTGAATTGTGGGTCAGTCTTGAGCTTGAATTAAGAGATGTCAGCAGGAGTTCTTTCAACAATTTTCATGTTAGGATTTTAAAACTGCATAGTGACAGGACTGAGGAACTGCCTCTTTTTATAATCTGTGGATTTGTCCTCTCTTCTTGCTAAATATGTAGTTCTATTCATCTTTAAACATGTACAGTCCCTGAGCATTGATATGCTTCCAATTCCACAAGAGCTGTATCCCAGGACCATGGAAATGAGAATCCTATACAAACTTCAACCATCACACCATTGCACACTCTGTGGGTTTTACAACATCCTCTGGTTAAAATTGACAAAGGTAGTGAATTACAACTCCGTAGACTTATGCTAGGCAGCTAACTTGTGTGGTTGGCACAACACAGGGCCAGAGTTATACCTTGTTCAAGACCAACTAAATTTCCTGTGGAAAACACTACCCTGACACAAAATTATCTTGCTGATGCACACAGTGTGCTTCTATGGTTTTATTATCAGGGCTTGAATTAGGCAAGTCTGATTATACTAGCACAAGGTCTGGATTCCTTCTGGCTTTGAATGCTATAGGGATTTTAGGACTAGTGACTATGATATGGATGTGCCAGTCTTTATGGAGTAGTTAAATTTTGACCAAGTGTACACTGATAACAATATTACAGTACCAGTTGTTCTCATGCTAAATATGACTGTGAAAAAGTTGGGGACCAGAAGTCTGCATATGAAAAGTAGGAAAATGAGGGAAACTGCCTATGGTCCGTCCCATTCATTTCCTCCTATGTAACAGACCTTATTTTCATGAAGCCCAATTCAATAGTGCAATATGCTTCTAATGCTATTTGAATGAAGCATTAATTTTTATTATGTATTTTCAGTGAGATTTGTGATCGTGCTTGTCCCTCTAGACCTGTGTTTCATTGCCATAAAGTGTGAATCTTGTACAACTCTCAATCCCAAGTAATTCCACAGTGTCAAGTTGAGAGAAGTTTCTCTATTCATAACTGCTTAAGATAGAAATTTCTCATATGGAATCTTGTGGAAGGCAGCTGACAGGGGTTTTTAATAAGAATAGAGCCCAGTGAGGAGATAATTTCTTAAAACTACCTTTGACTTATTCTTTCAACTCTGGCTATTTTATTATGAAGAAATGGCCATTTTTCCACAGTACAAATGCTCAGTACTACATATTTTTTTGTTTTCTTTTCATCACTAATTCTCTTTTTTAATCTTCGTGGGAGTTGTAGATGGATGATAAGCTTTGAACCAACAACATATATTCTGTGTCTGCACACTAGAAAATTTCTGCAAATTATTGGCACTTACTGCCAAGACAGAAGTCACATTGTGTGAAATAACTCCTAAAATGGCCATACATAATAAATTAGACCCAAGAGTTTATAGGGTTGAAAAACAGAAGAGTATAGTCCTTTCACACTTCTGGCTGTAGTTATTAAAACTCGTAACTGAACTCACCTATGACAGTGAACTTTTATTTGACAAGTATTCTATGTAAGTCATATAACTGAGCTAAATTACACTAATGAGTAAAAGAAAATGAACATATCATGGAAAATGTATAATTTCCTAAATAAAAATAACATTGAAGCACTACAAGCATGTAAAAACAGAAATTTATGAAATCTAATGAGTAAGGTGAGTTCATATTCTCAGACACTCATATTTTCTTATAAGTTAAACAGGAATATAAGTGACCACCATCCATACCATTAACATCAATACCTGGGCCAGCATATGGATGGTTCATCTCAGGGATTCCAAGAAGCATAAATGCAACAGGCTGCAGCAGGTAAGAGAGCTGCTGTCTTTTTCACGATACTTTCTGCCTCTACAGACTCAGAGCAGTGCACTACCTGGAGAGAGTTTGTAATAATGACACCTTTAAGCAGTTCCTCTCTTTGCATGATTGTGAATCATCAGTGTGGAT
>CAJRSG010001488.1:0-41147 GCA_907169655.1 Acomys percivali | reverse complement strand
GCGTAATAAGACAAAAACTCTATATCTTTATTAATAGTGCTAGGCTTAAGACTAAAAATATATTTTTCATCATTACCTGTAGTAAAGAAACCATCTACTCTTGCTTTTATAAAAGGAGTGTCTTTGCGAAAGTATGTGTATTTTGTATCATTATCTTTATCTTTATTAAGTGAGTATTCTTTTATACTATAATAATCTTTATTTTTATTTAAAAATATTTCTATAAGACTATCTTTAGCACTATTAAATCTAATTTTATTAGGTTTGTTTTTATTTTTTAAAACTTTTTTCTCAAATATAGAATATGGAGAGAGAAGAAAACTTAATATCTCACTGTCCTCAATTTCCATTAAATCCTCATAGTAAAAACCAAGTAGTTTGTCTTCGTCTTCAAAATGCCATACATATGGTATTTCTTCGTGATTAAGACTATCTTTTTTGTAGTTTAAAGCACTGTAAAGCTTTTTATTTATAACAAGTTTGTTACTCTTTGCTTTAGGTAGATTAACTTCTTCTTCTTTGTCTTTCTCATTATTAAAAAAAGAAAAACTACATTGTTCGTTATTTATTAAATTATTATTTAATTGTTGTGTTTTCATTTAACACTCCTTTTAAGTTATTGAATTTATATACATATAATAATTCGTTTTATGTTAATTGTCAAGTTATTTGAGAATTTTTTTGAATTTTTAAGTATTTTTTTGAAGAAAAATATAAAAAGTTAAAGCCCCCTTTTTAAGAGGCACCTTTTTCAATAACTCAGGAGTGCCCGAATTGCTCGGGTGCCTGAACTTTAAATCCTAATACATTAATACTTACTTAATCAATAAAACTAAAATCTTTAAGACTTAGCTCGGAGCTCTTTAAATCTAAACCTCATTATAAGTTCGTCTATAGAGTCGTAAAGACAAGAGAGGCATACAGTTTTCTTTCTATCTACATCTGAAGAGGCTAGGCAACCAGTACAAATTCGGTAAAGATATTCTTTATAAAACTTTGAGTATTCTTTATATTCAATAGTATCGACAATATCGTATCTACCTAAAACTCCCCTTAAAAAGCGTAGCAGTTCAAGGTAAAAAACGAGCTGATGCTGTCCTTTTTGTCTAACTTCATTTATAAATTCGTCTTTTAAATATTCTTTCATACGCTCTTCTGTTGCCTTTACTCTTGAATCTTCTTCTTTTACTTTTTTTGCTTTTTTCATTTAATACATCCTAAAAAAAATAAATATAAGCAAATAGGGAGTGACCCCTCCTTATTTAATAACTTGAATCATCGGTCTTTAGCCGTTGATTTAATATTTTTAATTTTTCATTTACACATCCTTTTAATTAAAAAATAGGACGAAGCCTTAAGCTTCAGTCCTATCTTGTATTTCATATATTTCATAGGTTTTTTCTTTAATTCCAAAAACAAATTCTTCATATATATACTCATCTTTATCTTCAATTTCTATAAAATAAATTTCTCTAGCATTGAAAACAAAGTCTTCAGTTTTGAGGGTCATGCTTCTTTTGCTATTTATATTAAAAAAACCATCTTCTTTAATTATGCCCATTAAGTAGTCGTAATCTTCACTGCCTTTAAGGGCTTGTACACTAAACTTAAAAACCTCGTTTCTTTTTCCCATTCTTTGAAAAACAACATGATTGTTGTTTTTTATTTCTTTGTTATCAATAATTATTGATTTTTGAGGGCTTGTTTTCATATAAATAGAAACAAATTTCCCTTTTTTAAATTTATTGTTATTTTTTATTAATTGTTGTGTTTTCATTTAACACTCCTTTTAAGTTATTGAATTTATATACATATAATAATTCGTTTTATGTTAATTGTCAAGTTTTTTACAAAAAAAAATTTAAAAAAATTTATATAAAAAAAATAAAAGCCCGAAGGCTCCTAAACTCAATTATAAAAGGTAGGGAGTTAATCCTCCTTTTACTTAAATTTACTAAAAATATACAAGTATTTTTAAATTTTGTGAATAATTACACAAAAAAAAAGAACTCAACTTACAGAGTTAGTTTTTAAATATAAGTTTTTTTATTTTTTTATTTAAAATATAGTCCTATTAATGCAACTAGTAATCCGGCACTAAAAGTTAGTACAAAACCAATCATCCAATAAAGTAGTTTAAACTTACCATCAAATTTTGTTTCTAAAAGTTTAATTTCGCTTGTTAAATCTTTAGCTACAGTATTAATTTTAGTATTTAACCTATCTTCAAGGCTATTAATTTCTAGCTTTAGAGTATTAATTTCTAGTTTTAGATTTTCTTTTAAAAATTCTAAATCTCTAATAGTAAGTTCATTGTTAAAATATCTACTAGCTAATTTATCTGCTACTAGCTTTTCAACCCCAGCTTTTATAAGCCCCTCTATTATAAAATCTCTTTCATTTATTCTTTCTTGATTCATATGAGTATTATATCTTAATTAGCTTTAGATTGGTAGTAATAATAAAATGGGCGAAGCCCTATCTTTCTAGAAAAGACAAGACTTCTTAAAGGAAATAAATATTAAAAAATTATAATATAATTATCATATATAATATATCAAAAATTAGTAAAAATAACAATTAAATATATTAAAAAAGTAAAGAATTACACAAAAAAAACTCCTTAATTAAAAGGAGTCGAGAAGTTTTAGTTTTATGATATTAATAAGTATTATTAGTGTAGCAAAAATAAAGTTGTTTTTCAACTAATTTATAAAAAATAATATATAAAAACGAAGATTTTTTTAAAAAAGGTATTGAAATATTTTACAAAATAATTTATCCTTCTCTTGTAAAAACATTAATTTAAAAACCCTCAATTTCTACTAGCAATAGAAAGCGAGGCAGAGAAGGAATTTTTATTATGATATTTAATAATAAGAAAAGTGTAAACACCTTATTCAAAAATTTTAAGAAATTTAAATATAAAGGCATTCGTATTTCTAAATCCAACCTTGAATTTCTAAATAAACAAAAAGATAAATCAGTAATAGTTACAAGCGAAGAGCTTGAGGCTCTACTCAGGAGGGATTAATGAATCACAAAGTATATACACCACCTGACTTTATGCTTTTTAAAGATACTTATAAAACTAAACCTAAAGAACATAAAAAACAGTTCACATACTTATACTACAAGGCATTAAGCGATAATTTAGGAAAGCAGGACTCCTCATATGAGGCAATTCCACTATCTTGCTTTAGTAATTATCTTGACGAATGTGAAACAGAGTATCAAAAGTTAAGCTTTGTCATGTGGGCAGTTTCTAAAAAGAATGAAGAGTATGAAGCACATCATACTCCTTATTCAGTATATGAAATTGAACACATGGTAAATGCAGTGTGTTTTAAATATAGTCTTGACACTATGTCAATTTACACAGTGTGTAGCTATATAAAGCAATTAGTTATGCTAGGTATTTTTAAAGAAAATAAAGACAAAAACTTTATTTACTTTGAGAGCAATAAAGAAAAGTGGGAACTAAGATACGCTGTTCTAAAAAAACATATAGAGAACAAAGTAAATTCATTTTTAGAAAATAAAAAAATAGTAGGTGACTTAAAAGAATACTTAACAGGGTTTAGAAAAACTTATAAAGAAATTTTAGAGAGGGGGTATTAGCCTATGGGGGTACTAGAGAAAGACTGCTCTTATGTCCCTTTGAAAAAGACACTTCGTCCAATTGTTTTTTTCAAAGTATATAAAAGCAACTTAAATAAATTAAAAAGAAATCCTGAACATTATAAAGAAATTACTATACGGCAATACAATTCACTTACTTATAAAAAAAATAATGTATACAAAAAAATAGTATTAATTCTATGGATAATTAAAAAAAAGAATGAAGCTTATACTCAAAGCAAAGGTGAAGTAATATATTCTAAAATTGATATTTTAAGAATATTAAATTCAATTCGTAAAAATAAAAACAAAAAACCAATAACTGACGACAGACTCTATCGATACACCAAAATACTTGAAAAACTTTTCATTATAGAAATACACACTATAAGACATGGTAAAAACAAGGGAAGCGATACATTCTACACTAAAGGAAAGAATTGGGACTCTAGGTTCGTTGTATTAAGAAGACACTTTGAAAAAGAAATAATTAAGTCAACTATGTATAGCAGAATAGTTGATAAGTATAAAGAAAAGTTCAACAAAGAAATTGAAAATAATAATTCTTCTTTAAGTCCACAAAAACCGGGTGTAGAAAAACCGGGTGATGTAATAGAAGATATTACCAAGATATATATAAATAAGAATTCTAATAAACTCACCTTAAAAATTTCTGATGAAAAAGAAAGTACCCTAAAAGAGAGCAATAGGATAAATGAAAATACAATAAGTGAAAAAGCAGAAAAAAGTGAATTAACTGCTAAAAGAGAAATAGTAAATTGCTCTCTTATTAGTGAGAGAAATACTAGAAGAGATTTAATTAGTGAGAGAGAAGAAAATACTAGAGAGAGATATTGCTACGCAAAAAAAGAAAAAGAAAAAAGTTCCGCAAAAAAAGAAAAAGAAAAGAAAGCCATAGCCGAGGCACGTATAAAAAAAGAATGCGGAGTTAAAGACAAAGACCTCTCTAGAATATGGGAAATAGCCTCAGAAACAAGACTTAAAGAGCGTACCTATATAAATTCATTATCCAACCTAGAAGACTTCTCAAATTACCTAAAAAGGGACTATAGAGAGGAGGATATTACTGCCTTCTTTATAAGAAAATTAAAGCCATATGCTTTGAAGCATAAGATTCACTTTATGAGGAGGAATCCTTTAAAGGGAAAAACTTATAAGAATGGAACTGATTTTTATAAGTTAGCAGGAGAATTTAAGGACAACAACTTGAATAAGTATAGTATTCCTAACTATCGAATAACAGATTTTGCACCTGAGGATAATGAAAAACAGAACGAGGAAAAACATACAGTAGTAGTAGGAAATTATAGCTTTTACGACGAAAAACCAAACGAAGCACAGCACTATGGGGTCAAAGCTAATTTAATTTTAAAAAACATATTAAGGAGGTCTGCTCATCATGAATAGTAGCTTGTTACCTAAAAAAAATATTTATAAAAAGAATTCTAGACTAAAAGGATTAGTGGTATTAGACATGCAGGGGATATTGCAATGGAGCTTTATGAAAAGATTTTAGCAAGGAGTGAAAATGCAGGACATGGAAAGGCAAAGTAAAAGAGTGCTTTTTAATAACGATGCAGAAAAAGCAGTTCTTGGAAGCATTTTTTATAGCAAAGTTAAATTAGATACAGCTCTTAAATACTTAAGGGCAGATGATTTTTATGGAAAAACTCATTCTCTTATTTTTAAAGCCATGATTTCGCTTTATGAAAAAGGAAAACCTATTGACCCAGTTACAGTGTTTGAAGAAATATCAGTGCTCTGTCCTAAAAAAAATAATTTACCTAGTGAGTACAGCTTGTTTCATACACCAGAATATTTTGATACTTTATGTAGTACTATTATAACTGATGATACATGCGAAAACTATGCACAAATTATAAAAGATTATAGTTTAAGGCGTACTGTACTTTCTCTATTAAAAGAAATGAATGGGAGTGTGTTTGATATGAGTCAAGATTCTAAAAGTTTGATTGATACGTTACAGCAAAAAAGTTTTGATATTAATTTAACCTACATAAAAAATGATATACGTTTTTCAAAGACAGAAATAGAAAAAATAGGTAATAGAATAAGTGAAAGAGTTGCTCAAAAAGGTGAATACAAGGACAAAATTAGAACTGGATTTTCTAATATTGACTCCCTTATAGGAGGATTTAAAAACAGTGACCTCGTAATAATTGGTGCTCGTCCTAGTGTTGGTAAAACTGCACTTGCACTTAATATCGCATCAAATATTGTCTTTAGCCAAAAAATGAATGTACTGTTTTTTTCACTTGAAATGACATCAGATTCACTGCTTGAAAGAATGGTATCTTCCTTGTCCCGTATTGATAGTAGCCGTATTCAAAGTGGAGAGCTAACACCACAAGAGGCTGCTACTATTAAAAGAATTATTAGTGATATTGCTACAAGTGATGCAGGTCTTTATATTAGTGACGGCTACCATATGCATATTTATGATCTTAAAACAGAAGCAAGACGACTAAAGAGTCTTTATGACGTTAAGCTTATTTTAGTTGACTATATTAGTTTGATTTCTATAGACTCAAAAAATTTAGCACGACATGAACAAGTTGCTTTTATTTCTAAATCACTAAAAGAACTTGCACGTGAGCTTAATGTACCAGTAGTAGCATTGTCACAGCTCACAAGAGACACTGAAGGGTCAAGACCTACTCTTGCATCTTTAAGGGAGTCTGGTGCGTTAGAGCAAGATGCAGACCTCGTAATACTTCTTCATAAAGAAAATACAGAAGACTCTAGTTACCAAGAAGAAGTTAATGTAAAGCTACAAGTTGCAAAACACAGAAACGGTAGAGTTGGTACCGTAGACATGACTTTTCTACCTAGCCTTACTAAATTTGTAGACAAACCCTATGTAGCTAACAAAGTAAGCAACACTGGATATAGGTTTCCAGATAACATAAGAAATAATTAATAAAAGGATTAGCAATGAAAGAAAATGGTGAGCTTAATAAGCTTATAAATTGTTTTAGATCAAGTGGAAATAATGATTTAGCATTTAAGCTTGAGTTATTAAAATTTATTAGTAATACCCACAAAAGAATAGAATATTGTAAAAATTGTACTAAAGACTCTCATTGTCCTTTTTGCTATAAATGTCTTTGTTTAGATATAAATAACTCATTAGAAGAGTATCTTGATAAAGAAAATAAGGTTTAATAACACCTTTTTAAGTCATTTTTACATTAATTTGTCTAAAACAGTTTATTTTTGTATTTTAAGAGTATTTATATCTCGGTAGTATAAATATACATTTTTTTAAATAAACTACCCTTAAAATGTAAAATAAAGGGTAGTATTTTTTATAAGTTAGTTTTAATATATAATTTTTTCTTGCATAGGTGGAGTAGGTAATACTTTTCTAAACTTATCTCCAAGTTTTACTTTTAAGTAGTCATCAAGAGGCAAAGAGTTAAAACTATTTTCTTTATATCTTAAAAGTAATTCCTTAAAACCAAATAGACATTCTTTTAAGTCATCATAACTTGATACTGAAGCAGTAGCATCTGAGTACATTAAGTTATAAAAATCTGTGTCTCTTTTGTCTTTAAAGAAATCTACACTAGGAATTTTTTTAGCTGATGCATAGCCTCTTTCATACGCTGTTCCATCATCTGGATAATTAACTAAAGCTAAAATTACGTCACTTTTATTAAGATGCTCTAAATCAATCTCTCTAACTTTTTCTTGAATAGTTTTACTAGCAAAGTTTGAGTATGTTTTTTCTTTATCTACCACTTTACTCATAGCATCGTGTTCTGGTGAGAATACTTTAAAATTCAATTCTTTAAGAAAAGACAAAACTTCGTCTCTTAAAGTAATTTGTTCTTTATTAAAAAAAGGACTTGCTAGGTATATTTTCATTTAAATCTCCCTTATATAGCTTTATATAGCTTGTTTCTTTATTACAGTTTTCTTTAAGGATTTTTATTTTCTTGCCTGCTACAATATGTGCATACAAAAGTAATAGAGTAAAAAACACTAAAATACTAAGTGTAATTCCAACTATTAAACTATCTTTCATTATTTAATTCCTTATATATTTAAATTTCCACTAAGTGTTTTTTCTATTTTTTCTAGTCTGCTTTCAATATTATTTACATCTCTTCTAAGGGTAATAACTCCTGCTACTGAAATTATTACAAACATAATAACTACAATAAATGTTAAAAATTCTCCATCATTCATGCTTTTCCTCCAATTTCTTTATTCTTTTTTCAAGCTCTTCTATTTTTTCTGCATTTTCTTTACTGGTATTAACTGCCATTAAAAAAGACATAATCATAAGTGTAAATATAATTCCAAGCACAACACCCCAAAGTAATATCATTTAGCCTCCTAGCCAAAGAAAATCTTTTGAAGCATGCCCCTTATAAAGATAATGCCCCCTAAAAAAACTATTATAAGAATAATTGTTAGTCCAACTATTATTATTAAACTTGATAAAATACAAAAAATATCATTATCTATATCAAGTAAATAGTTTATAAATCCCTTTTTAGGTTTATCTATTTCGTTATCTTTACCCTGCATTTATAATTTCCTTTTTAAGTTCCCAATTTCTAATTTCCTTTTTAAGTTCCCATTTGTCTTTTATAGCTTGTTTTTCAACTTCTATAATTCGTTTATTAGTCTCTATAATCTCTTTATCAAGTTCATAATTCTTGTTTTCAAGCTTCTTTATCCTTTCTTCTATCATTTCCGCTTTTAATGCACCACCACTAACAAATATAACCCAGAATATAATAGCCATAATTCCAATAATAGACAGAACTCCAAGTCCAGTATTATCAACTTTGTCACTCATTCTTACACTCCTTATTTTTTTTAGCTTCTGCTTTTTCTATAAGTTTTTTTATTGCTATTATAGTTTCAACTAGGACTTCATTAATCGCATTAGATAGTTCATTAGTTATATTAGTTAGCCAGTTTGT
This sequence comes from Acomys percivali, assembly GCA_907169655.1. Lineage (NCBI taxonomy): Eukaryota > Metazoa > Chordata > Mammalia > Rodentia > Muridae > Acomys > Acomys percivali. The sequence continues at coordinate 32,544 of CAJRSG010001488.1, read as the reverse complement.
AAATCTATTTTTTAGTTTACTTATACTGTTCATTCTTACACTCCTTGGTGTTAATTATATCATTTAGCTATGATTTTTGTAAAATAAAAAAGAGTCCGAAGACTCTTTAAAGACTTTAAATATGATTATTATTTAATTTTTAATATATTTTTTTATATTCTTTTGTTTTTGAATTAGTATTATATGCTTCATTTGCATAGAATCGTCTAGTAGTACTTTTGTCTTCAGTGTCTCTTTTAGCTCTTGAGTCATTATTAAATTCAATCTCAACTGGACTGCTTTGATAATTAGTTATGGAATTACTTTCACCTTCAAGACCACTTAAAGGAGGGGTTACTTTAATATCTATGTCACGAACTTTAGGAACAATATAAACAGGACCTTCAGTAGGAGTTACTCTAATATCATAAAGTGGACTTGTATCAACTTCAATATGTGGTATATCTTCAATTTCTTTGCCATCAAGGTTTATTAAAGTAGTATCTTCTTTAAAGTCAATTACCTCTCCATGGTTTATTATTACGTCACTATCAAGACCTTTTAGTTTGTCTTTAGTTTTGCTTTTTAGAGCAGTAGTATTATCTTTTCTAACTTGAATAACATAATCCTTACCATGCTCTCTAATTTCATGTGGCACTATGTTTACAGTATCTTTAGATATAGAAACTTTTTTAGTGCCACCAGCTATAAATTCTTCATTTGTCTTTATATCCTCTGAGCTAGAGACTAAATTACTTTTAGTAGCTTGATTTAAGTTAACTTCTGGCTTCTCCTCTTTAAGCTCTGCGTTTACTTTGTTAGCTTCTTCACTACCATCAATTACTACTTTATTAGTTTTAAGCTCTTTATTTCTATCCTCCTTAATTCCTTTTAGGTCACAAGATAAGGCTATAAAAACAAATGAAAATAAAAATATAATGTTTTTCATTTTACACTCCTTGAATATAAGAATAAGTATATTATAACAAATAATATATATTTTGTTAAGGAATAAGGTATTAAAGTGATTTAAGTTTTATTCTGTTTTGGCTTTAATTTTTTCTTTAAAAAAATCTATTATTACTGTTTTAAAATCAAAAATTTCATTGTCAATATCTAAAAGTTTATTTTTAATATCTAAGAGTTTATCTTTATTGTCTAGAGTATTTTTTCTTAATTCTTTTAAAACATCTATTATTGTATCAAGTTTATTAGAATTACTACCAAGACGATATGCTATAAAAAAAATAACGATTAAAAAAATAAATATAATTCCTAAAGTTATTATTAGTAATATAGGTATATTATTTATATAATCAAGGGTCATTTTTAAACTCCTGTTAAATAATAAGTATATTATAACAAAAAATATATATTTTGTTAAGGAATAATATAAGAATAGCCTCAATTAAGAGGCTATGAAGTGGTTTTAGGGTTCTATAATTATTTAGTTTAAATTTTATTTTTCAAGATGTTTTTTAAGTTCGTCTAGTTCAATTATAAATTGACTAGTCTCTGAGCTTAAGCCTGTGTCCTCCATATCACTTTTTTTTGCTAATAAAATAATATATTTTTTAGAATTATGCTCTTTTTTTTCTATACTAATTGTTGCTTTAGTTCCTGGGTCACTAGCTGCTTGTTCAACAGTTTTACCACTAACATCAATACATTCAAAAGAGTCATTACCATTTAACATTGCATTTTTAAAATCATCTTTTTTACTAGATTCTACTTTAAAAAGAGCTGTAGTGGTGCTATCTACAGTAGAGCTTACTGTAATAAAGCTACTATCTTCTTTTACATGAAGTGTAGCAGAAACACCTCCAGGTAAAGAACTTACATCTAATTCATAGCCATATTTAGCAGGCACAGTAAAATCATATAATTGAGTTTTTACTTCATCTGATACTCTTGGAATTGGTGTACTATCATGCCTATTTTCTGGCAGTGTTCCAGGTGTTCTAAATGGCTTGCCACCATCTAAAGGACAGCCCAAAAATAATGAAAAGAATAGTGATATTAATATTGTTTTAAATATATATTTATTCATAACTTACACTCCTTGAGTATAAGAATAAATCACTTAAGCGTTTTAAATCAATATTGAGTTATTTAAAATCATTAACTAATATAATTTATGCTATTTATATACTTTTTAGTTATATTCATATACTTACTATGTTTATTAATAGACAAAATCTATGTTATGTCCATTAAACACTATAAGTTAAGTATGTTTTTGTAATATAATACTTATATGATAAGAAAAAGAAAGAAAAGAGTGCTTCCAGAAGTGCTAACTCCAAGTGAAGTAGAATTACTACTTAGTTCATTTAACCCAAGGTACAAAACCTCATTAAGAAATCGTCTTTTAATTGACTTTGCACTTCGTACAGGACTTAGAATATCTGAGCTAATTAACCTAAAGTGGACTGATATTGAGACTTCAACTGGACGAATTCATATTAAGCAAGGCAAAGGTAAGAAAGACAGAATAATCTACTGTAATAAAGAATTCTTTATTGATTTAAAAAAAATGAACTCTCGTTTTAAGCTAGAAAAAGATATTTATGTGTTTCCTAGTATTAACGGAGATAAGTTAAATAGAAAATATCTTGCATATATGATAGCTAAAAAAGGAATTAAGCTAGGTATTAGAAAAAGAGTATATTTTCATTTACTGCGTCACACTTGCTTAACTGAAATATATAAAGACACTAATAATATTCGTCTTGTACAAGAAATTGCAGGTCATAGTGATATTTCAACCACTATGATTTATACCCACATTGCACCAGAACATATTAAAGAAGTTATGATAAAGAGATAATTAAAGCTTTACTAAAATAGGAACTTCTTTTCCATGTATATTCTTTGTTTTTTTAAGTTTATAGTAGCCTTTAAAAATTTCTTTAGCAATAGCATCATATATGTTTTTTCCAAACACAGTTCGATATTCTTTATAATTATCAGTATTTTTAAATCCTAAATCAATTGTAACAAAAGAGCCATAGCCTACATCTTCAGCGAAAATTCTAGTATCAAGATAAAAAATCTTATCTACATCAGATTCTGAAGCTATAATTCTAAATTCATAAATATTATTACTAGTATTAGTTATTTTTAATTCAGAAACTTTATTATTTATATTATTAAGTCCTATAGCTATACTGTTATAATTGTCATTAAGATCGTAAACTAATGGAGTAGTATCAAAGTTATCAGGAGTATCTCCTGGTTTATGAGCTACGCTACTGTATGTTGTATTTATTTCAGATTGTTTTTCTATAATTTCAAGCTTACAAGAGAATAATAATAAAATTAATATTAAATTAAATACAAGTTTTTTCATACTTACACTCCTTAAAGAAAGTATAATATATCTTTTAAAAAGGAGTATAGGAGTTTAAAGTTTTAGCAAAGTTTTAGCAAATATGGAACGCTATTTTTAGGACCTCGATATTCCTTAAGAATATACCAGCCATTATAAAGTACCTGAATTATATCTATAGGATAACTTTGTGCATTTTTTTCAACAGATGAAAATACAGCATGATAATCATCATTTACATCTTGGAATTCTAAATTAACAAGAATTCTTGATTTTACATCTAACCCCAAAAGTCTTACATAAAGATAAAATACATCATTTACTTGGTGTTTCTGAACTACAATGGTAAAATTTTTGCTTGTAGTAGCATTGCTTACATCTAAGGTACATGGTTTATTTAGTATTGACTCACCAGAGCCATCTGGGCTGTAAAGATATACATATTGAGTAGTGCTTCTAGTATGTGTAATGATTTTAGTATATCCTGAAGTACTAAAATTATTAGGAATACCTCTAAGATGGTCTTTCTCAAGATAGCTTGGAAGACTATATCTTGGAACATTATTATTAATAGTGTTTTTAAGGTCTTGATATATCTTATTAATAGCATCTTTATAAGCTTGATTACCTTTACTATCAGTTTTAATTAAAGCTAGTATATCTTTATAAATCTTATCAACTGCAGGTTTGTAATATACATTTGGGTATACATCAACTCCTTGAGGAGCACTAATACTATCATATGGAGTTTTAGGAATATATTTTAATATATCATCATATATTCTATATAGCATAGCTTCATAAAGTTTTGCTTCATTAAGCTTCCTATCTCCATCTATCTCTGAATCAACCTCATCAAGGTTACCCTTTTTATCAATAATTCTTGCTATTTTTTTAAAAATTTCACTGAATAGGTTTTTCCAAGATATTTTTTTAGTTTCTTTTGATGGGTCATCAACAAGAAATAAATCAGCATTGTTTACTTCAGTTGTTGATACAAGGTCTTTAATTTCTTTAAAAGTTGTATTTTCATTAGCCATTTTTTATCACCTCATTATAACTTTTTTGGTCAAATCCAATATTAACTCCTGCTAGTACAAAACTCTTAACAAAGAGTTCAAAGCTATCTCCATAGTATTTATCTGACCTATTAAGCATTAGTTTAGCTTTTTTACCTCCACCAAGATTTAAGTAAAATCCAAAAGGACACATAGTGGATTTAATTAGTATAGTTTGTAAGAATTTAGGTCTAGTGCGAAAAATTATTACTACTTTACCTGGAGTATCCTCTCCCCTTACACCATCTTCATCTGCTTCATCATTTTCTTTTAAGGCAAATTCAATTTCACATCCTAAAAATGCCCTAAAGAGTGTAATTATACTTTCATAAGTTCCAGGATGCTTAAAGGCTTGAAGCAGTGCGTCTAGTTTACCTTGAATAATTTCTTCTGGTTCAGACTCTGGAACTTCAATATTAAATAAATCAAGAAAGAATTTTAAAATATACCTATAAGCAGACCTTATAGAAAACTCATTTTTTAAGTCTAGAAGAGCCTCTTTAATTAAGTCTGCCTTAAAGTCAATTTCATTTTGGATAATATGTCCAAATTCAGTATTTACTAAGTATGGTGGTATATATTTTTCTTCACTCATCAGATACTGTCTACATGGTCAGTTAGCATATATTTTTTAGCAGTGCTAAACACTAAAAATTCACCTGTTTTTACTTGATAATTTTCATTTTCTTCAATTGCAACCACTACTCCTGCTGTACTTTTAGTTATTGTTGAAACAGTAAGTTCTGGGTTTGAACTTAAATAATACTTAACTTGAATTTCACTAATTCCATCAAGTTCTAGTGTAGGAGCATAAAAATCTTGGTAATCAAGACTTGGTACAATACGGGTATATTTTTTTGAAATGACCTTATCGTACACTTCCCTAATTCTTGAGTCTAGCCCTACTGCACCATATGTTCCCCTTGTAGTATTTTCAGTTAATACATATTCAACTTTCATATAAACATAGAGTTTTTTACCGAGTGAATATTTGTAGCACATTGCCTGACTATTACTTGCTTCCCCTATTGCGTAATGCACACCTTTTGTTGCAACCCCTGCACCTTTGTAAGTATGAATTGCTCTAAATATTTCATTATTTTTTACTTTTAAGTATTCTTTTATCTCGTCAGTTGTTGCATCGTGCTTAAGAGTACTAAATATAAAGTAGATATTAATAAAGCCATATTCTTTAGTTTCACCTTGTCCTGGCTCCTCGCCATCTCCCTCTGTAATTGATACAAACTCTAGGTCAGAAATATCTTTTAAGAGTCCATTAAGAAGGGCATCATAAGTTGAACTTGAAGATAGTCTTACCTTGTTCTCAATGTTATTAACGTAATTTTCAATTGTAGTAAAAAGTTCTTTTAATGTTTCTAATACTTTTAAGTCCATTTTTGAGCTAGGATAAGTGTACTGAGAAAAGTTAGAATTAGGAGCAGTATCAACTTCAATATTATGTTTTTCTTTAAGTAGTTTGATTTTATAGTCTGCTATATGCTTAATACGACTATTTTCTTCAGGGTCTTTTAAAAAAGGATCAAGTATTTCGTTTTTTAATTCATTAAATTTCATAAATTAAGTTAAATATAGCATAAAATTAGCAAAAAGACAAGTATTTGTTTATTATAGTTTTACCTCTAAAGCTTCGTTTCCAAAAAAATAATAAGTTACACTTAAGATTGGTTTATTAACTGCTGGGTCTATACTAGACTTAACGTCAACATATGCTACGTCTAGGCTTAAGTCAAGTGCAGTTTGAATAAAATAGTTCTTTAATGCCTCTTTACCACCAATACGAGCTGTCTCTAGTACTAAAGTAGAATCAAATCCAAAAGACTCATCCCAAAATAAGTCCCCTTTCTTAATACTAAAGAAAGTATAAAGACGCTGTTTTTGAAGTTCTATATCACTTAAGTTAAGCTTTAAGTCTTTATTAGATAGAACTTTTGATTCACTGTAGCTTGAAAATAAAATATCCTGCATATAGTAATTATAACACAGGATATAACAAAATTTATACTTAATTAATTAAGAACTGATTATTTATAAAATATATAAAAAGCAAGCAAAATAAAAGTTGCACCTTGAAGTATTATAAAAGTCCATGCTATCCAAAAAAATGGATTTTTTTTAAAATCAAATAAATAAAATTTTCTATTAGAATTTATTTTTTCTTTTAAAGCTGGTGTACATTTTATCATGATAACCTACCTCCTTTAAAAAATAAACTAGCAAGTACTCCAAAAATTGAAATCATTAATCCACCTTGAATGGTTAAAAGATATCCTACTATCCAAGAAATGGATTTAATTTTTTCATTTAATATATCTAAATCTTTTTTTGTTATTTCATTATTACAATATTCAAAAATCCAGTCGGATGCAGTATGTTCGTCCATGCCCGTTTTAACTAAATATTTTACTATCTTTTCCTTTTTTTGTCTTTTATTTTTTTCCACTTACCCACTCCTTAAATAAATAAAAGCAAGTTATTTTTTAAATAAATTAAACTTAATAAATTCAAAACTTAAACAATTTTTTATTAAAAATAACTTTTATTTAATGTATAGTTTTCTTTTATAAAATTAAAAAATTTGAAAAATATTATTGAAATAAATTAATGGATTGTTTTAAACAGCATAACGACACTCCTAAATAATAATAAAAGGAAATATATCAGCAGTTTAATTTTGTTTTATTTTCAATATTTCCTATCTATATTATAACTTCCATTAACCTCTTGTTCAATGCCTTAATTAGTCAATACAAGCCCCAATAGGGACTTATATTTAGCTAAATAAATAATCAAACTCTTTATCTCTAGAAAGGTAGTAAAACAGTCTTATAGGACTTCTATTGAAGTGTTTAGCATTCTTTTCATAATATTTAGCAAACTCTTTTACCTTAGTATGTCCATCTTCAGCTCTCGATACTGCATACCCCTCTATTAATTCTCTCCATGTATCAATATCTTTATAAGTTGGATTTAAGTTAAAAAATTCTTCTACCTCATTATAATCTTTTGACTCTAGAGCCTTTTGAAGCTGTTCTATTTTTTTTATATCGTCAAATGGATTTATAAGTGTTCTCTTTGCCTTATGTGCTTTATGAGCAAGAGCAAGCATATTGCCATAACAGTTAATTTTAGATATTTTTTGTATCTCTTCCTTTTTATTAACTACTACACTACTCGTATTATTTTCACTGAGTTTTCTTTCTAACATATTACCTCCATCTTGGCTAATATTTTCATTAATATTTTTATTTAAGTTTTCTTTACTGACATTAGTTAAGTTTTCTTTACTGACATTATTTAAGTTTTCTTTACTGACATTAGTTAAGTTTTCTTTACTGACATTAGTTAAGTTTTTTTGTACTGTACTATATTCTTTAGTATTATTTTGTTTACTATGTGTTTTAGTGATTGTTACATTGTCGTCTAGATTATTACAATCTGTGTCCTCTTCTGCAGGAATTCCAAGAAGTGAAAGTAATGCATATCTCTTAGTATAAGTTAAAGATGCTCCAAATGCTTGGTTTTCATTCATTTTAGATACTTTAGGAATTATTATAGGCATTTTGTATACTTCCTTTTGTCCACTTCTATGCTGAAGTATTGTAACTACATAGTCTCTTCTTTCATCCCCCTCAACAGTTTGTTTTATAGCTAAATCATTTTTAGCAAGCAGTGGTTTTATAACGCGTAGTATTGTATTTATATCCATATAGCTATAACTATGAGAAGAGCCAATTTTTACCTGATTGTCTTTTTTAAACCTATGAAATACTTTTGATAAATCTGAAGAAAAATTAATGAATGAATCTGAAATATTACTAATACTGGTATTTACTATGTTTTCTCTTACATCATCTTTTTTAAACTCTAGCATTTCCATTATTTACACTCCTTTTAACATGGAATTATTATTTTTCTAAATTAATTTATTACCTTTTTTAAGCACTCCTTAGCCTTCTTGCCTCAATACTTTCTGCCGGTATTAAGTTTTTTATTCTGTATATTTAAGTTCATACTTTAAAACCCTCCTTAAATATTTATTATCTAAATACAATATACAGTTCTTAACAAACTATGTCAAGATTTTTTAAAAAAAATATAAAAAAAGTTAAAACCTCTTTAAACAGAGGCTCCTTTTGTAAATAAAAAAATATATTGTAGTTTAATAAATAAAAACCTCTAATAGAGGCACCTTTATAAATATTAAGGATGCCACATTGCGTGGCAGCTTGAACTTAAATAATAGTGTATTTAATGATATTTAAACAATAAAAAGCCCCTTATATATAATATAAGGAGGCAAATAATGTTTATAAAAATAAAAACAAACATTATTATAGTAACAAATATATAGTATTTTGTAAATATATAAAAACAAACCCCTAAAAGGGGCTTGAAAAATAGAAAATGGATTGATGTTTAGTTAAATATTGATGTTAAAATAAGATTTTATTATATAAAGAATAGTGATTGAACTAACTGCAACCAGCACTGTAAAGAATTGATGCTTGAATCCCATCTTTTCATTAATGAGTTTTACTAAATCTTCTTTAGTATTACCTATTAATTTTACTAATTCTTCTTTAGTCTCTTTTAAGGCTTTAGTGTTGTTATCTATTTTTTCATTTAAAGCTTTAGTGTTGTTATCTATTTTTTCATTTAAAGCTTTAGTATTAGTATCTATTTTATATTCTAAAAGTTCAGCTTTATTATCAATCTTAGCATTAAGTTTATCAAAGTCATTTTTAAATTCTAGCTTTATAATTTCTAAATCTTTTTTTGTAACTTCATTATTGTAGTATTTAGTAGCTAGATTATTAGCAACAAGTTCGTTTATTCCCACTCTAATAAGTTCTTTAATTATTTCATTTTTTTCATTTAGTCTTGTGTCTAACATACGCTTATTATACTCCTATTTATAGAATTTAGTATAGTTAGATAAATATTCATTATTAAACCCTCCTTTTCTTAAATATTTTCTACTTATATATAATATATAGTTTTTGTTAAATATTGTCAAGAATTTATAAATAAAAAACCTCTTAAAAAGAGGTTAAGTAGAAAATTTAAACTTTTAATAAAGGTAAAAATATATAAATAGGAGAGTCGCATTGCACGACAATTAAATATTAACACAAAACATAATTATTTTAAATAACTACCGAGTGACATTTTGAGTTTAGTATAAAAAAATACCCATAAAATTATGGGCATAAAAGAAATAGCAAAACAAATAACACAAATTTAATATCTTAAATAAAGACTATATTATAGCTTTAGCTATTATAGCTTAACTAATAATATTAGTTTTGTAAAGTATTTAACAGAATATTTATTTAAAAAGGTACATCATCTTCAAAATCATCTTCATTGTCTTTAGTACTGCCATTCATAATGTGATTAATATTATCTACTTTAGAATTTTTAGAATTAGTAAAGAACAGCTGAACGTTGTTTACTAGTATATTTATATTGCTTTTTCTATTATTGTCTTTATCAAGCCAGGAGTTGTAACTTAGCTCTCCATTTATCACGACTACTTTACCTTTAGTAAGATGCTTACTTAAGGACTCTGCTCTTTTAGAAAACATAACACAGTCAAAATACTGCACAGCATCAGTCCATTCGTTATCTCTTTTAATTCGTTTATTAAGCCCTATATTAAATTTAAGAACAGCAACTCCAGAGTCAGAGTAGGAAAGTTTAGGCTCTTGAGTTAGTCTACCAGATAGTGTAACTGAATTAATGTCTGCCATTTTAACTCCTAATTAAATGATTTTTCTTTATAAATAATAGTTGCACAAAGATAATAACGCACACCAAACATTTTGATTTCTATAGCGTTTTCTGCTCCTATTTCTTTAAGAAAATTAGCAATTGCTATATCTAGCATCTCGGCACGGTCTTTAACTTTTTTATATTCTTCTTTAGTTAAAGTAAAGTTTCTCCTATTCCAAGATCTTATTTCTACATACAAAGTTTTAGTTTTAATAACTTCATTAGGTTTTATTTCATAAGAATTTAAATTAGTAAGTAAAACAAAGGAAAGTAAAAATATAAGTTTTTTCATTATACACTCCTTAAGAGTATTATAACAAAATAGTATGTTTTGTTAAATATTATTATTTAAGATAAAAGGTTTTTTACTTTTTCCATGATAGGTTTAGTAGCCATAGTAATATCTCCGGGTGAAGATTTTGGATCAGGATTAAAAGTGCCTATTTTGCCACCTGTAGGAGGTGCTGCGAGTCCATTTAAAACACCCAAAATTTCTTCAAATATCCCTCTTAAAGTTGTTTTACTTATACCTTTACCGACTGACATTTCTATAGGTTTATCAGAGTTTATAGTAAGATTTTTAGTCTTTATATTAAATTCTCCCATTACTATTTCTGCTTTTTTTGGTTTTAATGCAGTTAGTATATAGAAATTATTCTTATCAAAGTAATTAGTACCATCTTTATCAAATAAATCGACATTACTCTGAATTAAAAGCACTTCGTCGTCTTTTTCTAGGTGTAGTTTAAAGGTAGAGAATACTACTGTATCAATAAGAAGTCCATCATACTTTGGAATTCTAACTGTACCCTTTTGTTTATCTGCGTTAAATGACTCAACAATACCAATCTCTGTAATTAGTACATTCTCTTTTGTATAGTTTTTAGATTCCTCAAACAATGCACTACTTTTGCTTAAATTAGCTACACTTCTAAATACATCATAATTTTTATTCATGATTACACCTTACGCGTCACTACTTTCATCATATATTCTTAAATTAAGTAGACAGTCCCCTACATTTGTTAAGTTAGCACTGGTTTCTTTTAATTCACCTTTTACCAAGGTACCAACTCTATCATAGAATGTAACCTTATTTCCTACATGAAGCTCATGGGTATAAAGAACTTGGGTATTCCAATATATAACCTTATGTTTTTCTTTTAATCCAGTTGTAATATCTTGCTGAGGAATAAATATAAGTCCATAATTCTCAAGTCTTTTGTAACCAGTTGGTATAACTTCTTTTCTAAAGCTAGCAGATTTTTCTAAATATGTATTGAAATTATTAAATACATAAACCGTACTAATACCTTTTGTGCCTAGTGATACATCAATATTTACATATCTTACGTATTCAGGTCTTATTTTTTCTACAAAATCTTCAGGAGTTCTAGCATAAAAACCTGATTTAATTATTCTTGCCTTGTCCTCTTCTTTCATATTAAGTTTAGCTCTGTCCCCAAATACTTCCCTTATAGCACTCTCAACTGTTTTGCCTTTAAACTGTTTATTTTTAAGGTCTCTTGTATAGAAACTATCTTTAGATACAAAATTAATAGTGTAATCTACACTAAAATCTCCAGATTCATAGTCTGTGTCCATTGGGACTCCAAGATATCCTGTCATAATAGGTGTAAAACTTTTCTCATATGCATATTTTTTGTATGATATACGAACAATATCATCAAACTTCACATTATCGTTAAAATTTAGTGGCATGTTGAATATACTAAATCTTGCTTCTTTACGAAGTGTTGGAGGGGGAATATTAGGTACATTATAAATACTAATACTTACTTCTGGTGATCCATTTTTAGTTTCAATTATATATTTAGGCTCGTCTGCAGGAATTCCATCTCCATAAGCATCTTTACCTACAATATCATAGAATTCAATTAAGAAATCATACTGCATTATAAACATAAGTTATATTATAACATATAGTAACAAAAACTAAGTAACTATACTAAATGTTTTAATTACGCGAATACCTATATCAACTTCAATCTGATCTCTATAAGGAGTGTCTTTTAGGCGTAAATTAGTAAGCGTAGCAGTTTCGTGGAATCCAAAAGTAGGGGAAAATATAGTGTAGTAAACTCCTGCATTAAAACGCTCTATAAACTGTTGTTTAACTAGATTTTTAGAAAATCTGAGCACAGTATTTCCGAACACAGTTCGTTTAAGTTGCTCTATTATAGCTTTTTCATAAAGACTAGTTAATATTCCTTTAGTTAAATTAATAGTATTAGGTTGACTTATAACGTTGTAGCTAGCATATTCTGCTTTTCTAGTTTGAAAATTAATAACGGCTTTTTCACTTGAAGTACTAGTTAAATTAACCTCAAGATAATCTTCTTTAATAAATATAAAGAATATTTGAGGTACATAGCCTAATCCGCGGAAGTCCATTCTAGGAAACAGTGCTATTAAATTACTATTATGAGCTAAACTTAATACTTGGTTACATATGTTCTTAATTAAATTACTGTTTTCTAAAATATATTTTTTTATTTTTTCATATAATTTTTTTTCATTAGTTACGCTTATTGTCGTCTCCTCCTTTTGTATCGTTGTTTTTCTTCTTAAGATAACTAAAAGGATTAATGAAATCAATAAGTTTTTTTTCCTGTCTTTAGAACATCGTTTCCAAAATCTACAACTGCATTCTTAGCTCCATCTAGCACATTTCCTAATTTCTCACCTGCTTTTGCAGCAGCCATCATACCTTTGAGTCCTGCCATTCCGGCAATTTTTACAGCATCCTCAGTTGAAGTTATCATTTTCTTTATCTCTTCTGCATCACTAGTAGTTCCTGTTTCTAAATGTCTACTTTTAAGCTCTATATTTTTAAGGCTTTCCCATAATAAATCTCTATAACCTCTTTTTGTCTGTCCTATGCCTTTAGCTCCAAGTCCTACTCTAGACTGCCTATCTTGATTAAATTCTTCAAAATATTCTTTTTCTTTGTTTATTTTCCCACCAATTCCTTTCATTATATCAGTTAGTGCAAAACCACCCTCAGCATGATTTTCAATAGCAGACACCATCTCTTCAATACTTTTTTCTCCACTTGCTACAAATCTAGCAATAAGTTCAAATATTGTCTTTTGTTTATCCCAGCCCGTAATTCCATGTTCCATAAGAGTTGGTTTTAGTCTTGCCATTTGTCTTATATAGTTGCTTCTTTGTAGCTCTGTATCAAAACCTCTATATTTATATTGCATAATAGCATTTCCTTTTTCATCTTTTACTATATTTCCTGCATCATCTCTTTTTGCTACTTTTGTTTTAAGCATATCATCAAGTGCTGTTTGTTGTTTTGAACTAAAAGTTAAACTTGAAGAACGCTTATTTATTTCCTTCTCTGTATCTTCTGCAAGCCCTTTTTTAATAAGATTAAAAGAATAACCTACAAGGTCACTAATACTACCGCCTACTACACTTCCTACACCTGATGCCATAGCTTGGACCCTAAACGATGTATTTTTCTTAATTTGCTCAATTGCTTTACTAAATTTACTAGTTGCTATTCCTTGTTCTTTTAAATTCTTATACTCTAGCTTTCTTTTGTCTTTGTCAGCCATTAAGCTTTTCTTAAATGCTTCGCGCCGAGCTTTCTCATATTCTAGTCCTAGTCTCATAAGACGTTTAGTTTCACTAAGTCTATATTTTTCAGTTTTTTCTCTTAATCTAAAGTCTTTGTTTTCTTTTAAAGAAGACTTAAGAGTGCGAGGACTACCGCCTAAATCAGACTTAACCATATGTTTTTTAGTCTCATTTTTTAACTTATCGGCATTCTTTACTTTTAAGTCTTTAAAATCAAGTTCTGGTGTTAGAGATATAGTAAAATTATTATCCATTTGATACCTTCTCTAGATTAAACTCTAATATTTCTTTTTCTAGCTTTAAATTCGCTAGTCTATTAACTTCTAAAAGCTCTTCAAAGTACATTTTTTTTATTTCTTTAAAAGTGCATATACCCATCGTAACTGGAAAACTATATTTATCATTTTTAAGTTTTTCAAGATAAGTTATGTAGTCTTTAGTAGCTTTTGCAATATAAAACTGTCTTGCTTTTAGTGATTTTTCAAATTCATCACTTATTTCCGGGCTTTGATTCATGCTGTGCTACTACATACTTATAATTAAAGTCTTTAGTAATATAACTATAATTTATAAAATCTCCCTCATCATTTTGGTAACTTTCTAGGTACACTAAACTAGGTTTTTTAAATGCCTTAATACTACTAAAAGAGCAGAACTGAATATTAAAAACTAAATGAAGCAGATAATCTTTATAGATATTTATGTATTTAGGTTCTTTGTCTAGTATTTTTTCATAGAATTCAGTTAAAAAACCTGGCTTAATCATTGAGTCAGTTACTTTAGTTAAATTATCAAGCTTTACAAGGTCTTCAAAAGTATTTTCAAAACCTAATATCTTGTCCCAAGTGTAGTGTGGCAAAGCTTTAATAATGTATTCATATTCTTTTTCTTTTGTTAATATTTTTAATTTATATGTCACCTTATACTCCTTTTTTAAATTCAACTCTTGCATCAACTGCGTGAATTACAAACGATACTTTTTCTGAATAAGTTACAAAAGAAAAGTTAGGTTCTTCTGCAAAGAATGCACTGTTGCTTACTATCTTTAGCTTTTTACCATCATTAAATACAAGACGCTTCATCACTTGGTCTAGTGGTTTATTACTATAGAACTGCTCATATGCAAGTTCTTCAAGCTTAGCGCAGTCCTTACTTCCATAATCCACTTCAAGTGTAAATATATGAGTTATTGTTTCGGGGTCTCTAAAACCTGTAACTGGCACTCCTCTGTCAAGAGTTGATGCAGTTGCTCTGTCATTTGGATTACTACTTCTTTCAAGCTTACCACTCATAAACTGATATAAATCAAAAGTAAAAAATATATCTAGAATTCGGTAAAGCATTAGCTATTCCTCCTTAAGTAGGTATTTAAGTCTTCACTTATAATTTTAAGAACTACTTCATTTATACTGTCGTTATATTTAATCGTTACATAAGCTCTGATTACTGGAGCACCCTCGTTTTTTACCTCAACTCTTATATCTCCGTAGTAAACTATAAGGCGTCTGTCCTCTAATTCTTTAAAGAATCCATCAAGAGTTGCAGTATAAATATTAGGTCTGTCTCCAGTGTCACAAACTTCAGATAACTTTGAACCTAGTCTATTGTTTCTTTGCCATACACTTACAAGTTCTTTAATTGCTTCTGTTTTTATATAGTATTCAGTAAATAAGCGGTCTACAGGGTTACCTTCAGTATCAGTACCTTCTTTATAAGCCCTAATACCATCTCTACCATTTTCATTAAGTAGTGTGTAAAAATTAATTTTAGGTTTGTTATCATCACTTGGTCTGAATTTACCCTTTAAAGTACTGTCAGTTATTGGCTCAGTGTCACTTACAGTAATTCCATATCTATTAACTGCAACAAAACTAGACGCCTCATAAAGATATTTTGAAATTACTTTTAGATAAAGGTTTTTATGTGAGTCTTTATTGTATGTAAGGATTACTCCCTTTTGTTTTTTATTAAAAGGATCAGTCAAATTATTTACATCACTAACTGGAAGTTCAAAGAAATTATTAGGATTTTTTAAGGCATTAAAATCGTCTTTTAAATCCTTTAAGTCCTTACCATCTCCTGGAATAAATACTATAAATGGGTAAAGTGCAGTTTCTAGAAAAGTTTTAACTGTGTTAATGTTATTATAAACATATAAATCAACTGCCTTAAGTGCGTCTTCATCAAGAAAAGCTTTTAATGCATCCTTAAGTAAGTCTTTTGATTTCTTTATTTCTGCATCTTTATTATTAACTCCATCTTTTTTAGCTAAGTTATTAATTTTTTTCTCACGATTAAGTGAATTTATTCTTATGTTTATTTCTTTTAAATTATCATCTTTGAAAATAAGTAGTGGGCTAAAGTAATTACTATGAGTAAATGATAAATTATTATCAATTATCCCCACACTGATTGTGTCTTCTGGCATATTGACCTCCTTTTTCTTTTAAAGCAACGCTAAAACCAGCATTAAAAGTAGCTTGTGTAGAAAAAGTATTGCTTCCTACCTCCACGCTATTTGTAATTGGGTTTATTTTTCTCGGGGCTTCAAGATTTTGTTCATTAATTTGGTTTATAAAAATATTTATAACTGCTTCCTTATTTTCTTCCCTATCTTCCTTATAGCTAAATCTACTTTTATATAAGAACTCGTTAAAAAGTTCGTACATTAAAAGAGAGCTTTTAAATGAAGTTTTGTCTTTTGCTTCCATACTTAAGAAATATAGAGTAAACACTAGGTTATATTCATTTGTATCTGTGCACCCACTAAGTCCACTTCGGAGCTCACGGGGATTAAGATGACTAAAGTAAGCGAAGTTAACTACTAGTAGAGAACGAGTTTTAGAGTTTTCTAAAGTTATCTTTACATCACTAAGCAGTGGATTATTATAAGTATTTTGAACTTCTAAACTTAGCTTATTAGCACTTGCAAAGTCTTTAAATAAATTAAGAATATGAATTATGTATCCAGTTGAGGTAAATAGGTCTAAAATCACTTTTTGACCTCATAGTAAATAGAATTAATAAGAAGTCCTGTATCAACTAGAGGTGTATAAGGATATCTTCTACGTTTTCTTAACTTTGATTTTATAGTACTCTCCTTAAGCGGTGGAGTAATATTACCAGCAAGTACGTACTCTTTATAAAAAGGAATAAAAGCTTCACCTATTTCTTTAAGCATTTCATGAAGTGAAGTAAAAGAATTAGTTTTAAATACTTTTCTAAACTCTTCATAAGCCTTACTTAAATGTGGTCTAGACTTTTCATGAATACTCGCTACTAGCTCCCTTTCGCCTCTAAACCCAATCTCAAGTCTCACGAATAACCTCCCCAGATACAAATAGTTCTAAATAATCCATGCCTCTATCAAAATGATTATTAAGCAGCCATATATAAAAACTCTTTTTATTCATATTAACCATGTCTCCAATAACTATATCTTCATAAAGTGTGTAGATTTTATGAGTATTCTTTATGTCTTTAATTCCCATTGTTTCTAAAATGATAATTTCATTGTCAGTTGGCTTTATTACAGCTCCATAAAAAGTAATTTCTTTGTCACTATAACTCTTTTCAGTTGAGCTAATTTTAGCGTCTCTAGAAACTACTTTCTTAATGAGCTTTAAGGGTTGCTTATATAGCTCTATTATCTCTTTTGGGATTAGCTTCATATCACTAAGCATATTTTTATTTAGTCTGGCTGACTCCTCCCTCCTACAACGCCTATAAAAGGCTTCTTAATACAGTCGTCAAGGTAAAATAAATACTCCATTCCATATTTAGTGTTCTTAAAGAAAATGTATTTAGGGTCTTTAAGAAATTTGTCTGGTATTGAGTAGTGAACTAGTGAGTTATCTAACTTTTTAGCTGATACTATACCGAGTGACATTCTATTAACTTCGTTCCCTTTACCATCACCAAGACGATTAAAAAGCATATGAGCTACTAAATACATAAATGCATATTCATTGTCGAGAAGACAACGAGCTAATTTATCTAACGCTTGGTTATAGCTTGTTTCGATATCACTGTCAGTTATAACAGTGTAGTCAAAATCATTCTTAAAATATTCTTTAAACTTAGGTAAAAAAGCAGGGAATTCTAGTGTCATAATTCTTTAATTCTTAATTAGTACTATCAAAGTACATAATTGTTTTAGGTTTTAGTATTGAAACTTGACCGAATCTTCCATATGCTCTTTGGTTGTAGTTAACATTATCAGCTGTATTAGGTGGGAATATTGTAAAGTCAAATGGAATATGTCTTTTTATACAACTGCTATCATATCTATAAAGTACATATCTATCTTTAGTTAAAGTAGAGTCTCTTTTTACGAGTCTATCTTTATTACTATAAGCACATGGTAAAATCTTAAAGCCTTGAGTAGTATAGCCAGAAAACGCTTTTTCAATTATTTCTTTTACCGTAAGTGCTGTACTTATTGTGTTTTGAAGCGTTGTCATTCCTTGGTAATCAATACTTGGTACAACTAAAATATTAGGATACTCAGTTTCATTAGTGTTTTTCATATATGCAGTAAGCATTTTAATAATTATTTCATTAAGCTTATCTAGCCCTTCTTGTTTACTTAGTGGTCTTGTAATTGTAGTAGTATCTTTAGTTATTCCTGTACTATTGAGAAGTCCTGTAAAGTCTTTGTCTTTCTTAAGCCCTAAGAACATAGTTTGTTGAATTAAAAGTTCCCAATCTTTTTTAAGTGCACTAAACTTAGCTTTAATAAACTCAAAATTTCTGCTTGCTAAAGCTTGTGACACTTCAAAGAAACTCCAATTAATTTCTTTGTCCCATGTTCCAATTAAAGACCTAACATTAATAGGTTTTGCGTCTACCCTTCTTGCCTTTACATAAGATGATCCTGTGTGGATTACTCCAAGTTCTGGGTTTCCTCCAGTATGAATTACTTGCATATCAAGAACATTCTCAGCCCATTTATTAGCATCTCCTATCATTGCAGTATGAGGCAGATATTCAGTAGGGCGAATTAAATAGTGTGACTGCTCTACTGTCTCTCCTCCAAAAGTTGTTAATGTATCCATTACGGTTTTAAATCCAAAATCCATTAAATCCTCCTTAAACTAAAACTAAAACAATGTCGCCTTTACTAGATGCATCCTCTAGTGCTATTCCGATTTGTTTACCAGTAGTTTTTTTCTTAACTTTATGTATTCCATTGTCTTTTTCCATTTCTAGTGGATCACCTTTGCTAAAGGCACTAAATGCTTCAAGGTATATTTCAGTCTTTCGTCCAAATAGCACTATAGTTAGAACTCTCTGACCTTGCATTCTACTAAAAGTATCTGTATCACTAGTTAATGTAACAATTCCAATGGGTGTGTCTTTAGTAGGGTCTCCTACTTTTTTAACTACAAGTCCTTTCATTTGTGAAGTATTGTCATAAGTCACAAAACTTCCAGGATGAAGTTCGTATTTATTGCCTGAGTCAATATAAGCAGTTTTACTATTTTCAATACCTAGTTCAATAAAACCTCTTGCTGAATGAGTCTCAAACTGATTCATGCTGTGATTTGTAATTACACTTGCCATTATACGCTCCTTAGAAGTACAAGTACCTTGTCACCTTTTGAAGACGCAACTTCAAGTGCAACTCCAACTTGTTTATTTTGTCCAGTTTTTTTCTGAACATAGTGAACTCCATTGTCTTCCTTAAGTTCAAGTGCGTCCCCTCTTTGAAATGATGCAAAAGCTTCTAGGTATATTTCTATTCCTACATTCATAGGGGCAATTGTAAGAACATTTTCTCCAGATGCATTGCTAAAAGTATCTGACTTAATACTAGTAGTAACAACCCCAATAGACTCTGTAGCTGCACTAGAATTCTTTTTAACTACAAGTCCTTTTAAAGTAGAGTTTTGCACATTGTCATACACTACAAAGTCGCCAACTCGAAGGGTTACATTGTCTGACTCAATATAAGCGGTTCTACATTGTTCAAGCCCAATATCAACAAAGCCCTTTGTTGGTACTGGTTCAAATTCATTCATACTATCCATAAACCCTCCTAGTACCTAGCTTTCCCTAATTTTTCTTGTTCAGACTCCGTAAAATATAGTTTAGGGCGAGCTTTAGGAAGTGTATTCATTTTTTTATTAATATCCCCGAAAGTTAGTTTTCTTTTCTCTACTACTTCGTTCTCTTTTACTTCACTATCTGTAGTAGATTCACTTACTGTCTCTTCTGTAGTTTCATTCACTTCTTTTACTCCATTTTCTTTATAAAGATTAATTAGGTCAGAAATGAGTATATCTTCACCATCAATATTTACTTCTTCAGTTTGAGACACCATGTATGCTTCATTCTTTTTTTTATCTCTATAAAGATTTGCAAGGTCTTTTACTAAAACTTTGTTCCCTTCAATTAAAGTAAAATACTTATCCTCTTCTTTTATTTCGTCTTTTTTGGTAACACTATTTTTTTTAAAAATATTCATTTTTATAATATCTCCTCCTTTTAAAGAATTTTTTTTAAAAAAACTAAGTTCATTAAATCTAGGATTCTTAACTACTGCTAAGTGATCAAATACACCGTCAAGTATTTCCCTTTGATAAGGTACTGCATTAATATTTACATTGTTTTTGTAGTCAGTTATTAGATAAGTACAGCTAAACCCCCAGTCCTTATCTAACTTTTCTATTGCTTTGCTGTCATGTATTGTTAGCACTGCACTGTAGCAACCATTATTTTTTTTATACACATCTGCTACATGTCCTATTGGATGTCTTCCCTCATGCGTAAAGTACACTGGTTTTCCAACCATTGTGTGTGCCATTTTAGATAATGTACTGTCTCTAATGTAGCAAGTTTCACCGTCCTCTGGGTATCCAACAGCACCAGGGGATATAAACTCAGCGTCATATGATGCAGCTTCATTCATATTAAGCTCTCCTTAGTAACAAATTCTTTTGCTTCTTCTTTTGATATAATTCCTGCAGAAAGCAAGCTAATGAGTCTATTAGTTTTTTTAGTCTTTATTTCTTCTGTCTCAAGGTCTGATAAAATACGAAGTGATTTAAAATTAATCTCAAATTCGTGCACAACTCCAAATAACTTTTGCATTATTAGTGAAATAATTTGCCTTAATACCTTTTTCATTGGGCTACGCACACTACTTTCAACAAGTGCGTTGTAGTCCTCTAAAGACGCAGTGTCACTTGAGAATCCACTAGGTTGCTCCCCTAGAATTTTAGTTCGGTTCATTTCACTGGCAGTTACTATTGCAGATTGTACAGTATTACTAATTATTTCAAGACCTGAAAAGTTAATACTCTTTTGTACAAATTCATCGTCTTTATCTAGCACAATTGCATTTTTATAGTTTTTTGTATAATTAACTCTATGAATCATATCCATAGTTTCATTTCTAGTGTCAGAACTTGAACGCTCAATATCTTCATTGAGATTAAAAATCTTAAATATATCTGTTTTTGCTTCATCAATTAGTTCAAACATAACACTAAGAGACTTGTTATAGCAGTTAAGTGCAGTTTTAAGACGCTCAACCTCACTATATCCCCAATCTTTAAAAGTATCTTTAAGGCAGTATGGAACTTCTTTATTTTTTAAAAAAATAAGTCTAGAACGATGAACACTAAAATCATTTCGAACTATGTAGTAGTCTTCATTGTCTTTATCCTCTTCAAGTTCAAATTTACTTAAAACATGAAGGGTAAGGTCTGTATCGCTATCTATCTGCTCTATGCTTAGCTCATCGTTATCCTCAATATCACTTGAATTAATGAGTACTGCAGACCCACCATAAAGTCTGCATGTATTAAATGCATGTTTTACTATGTCAAGCACACCATTTTCTTCAATATAACTATTTAATTCTTTTACTTTGTCTTTTAAACTTTCTGACACAATTTCAACACCACCACGAAGTGCATCCTCAACTGGTTGCCTAATCATACGCTGAACAAGAGGAGATTTAAGGAAAAGACTTGCAAGTAGATTCTCATCATTACTTATAAAATCAGAACTTAGTGAATTAAGCAGTGCTTCACTTGAAGAAATCATGGGTTTAGAGGGTGATGTTTCTTTAATACCTATTGGGGGATTTAAAAATACATTATTTGGACTTGAATTAGTTTTTAAATTCTTGTTTTTCTTTTTCTTATGTTTAGCCATAGTCCTTAAATCATAGGAATTATGAACTTAAGAAAAATAAGGAGTTATGTAAATTTCTTTAAATTCATAACTCCTAAAGTTACTGTATCATATAAATAACAAAAATTCAAGTATTAGCTATATATTTTATGCACTTTCCTGAAGAGTATTTCTTAAGGAAATATCAAGGTCTATATTATTAGGATTTATATTTTCTTTTCTTAGGTAATCTCTAAGTCTAATGTTAGCTACTGTGTAAGGAGTCATCATATATTCATAACCTTTAAGATGTGGCATATTATATGTAGACAAAAGTCCTTCTTCTTTAAGCAAAGAAATAATACTAAGTAAAAATGTACCAGTACCAGTTGCAAAATCAAGTACAGTAACTTCCTTACTTCCAAAACCATTAGTAATGCCGAATTTAGTTTTTAGTATTTCATTTAAGCTACGAGTTATAAAGTTTACAACAGGTTCTGGCGTATACCATACTCCTTTTGATTTTCTTGTCTCTTTATTATAGAAAGATAAGAAATTCTCATAAAAATACATAATAGGGTCTGGAGTATCGGAAAATATTTCTTTAATATCTGAATTATTTAGTATATCTACAATGCTTTCTAAAACTTCTCCTACATAATCCTTTAAATAATAAATAAGACTTAATATATCTTTAAGCAAAGGAAAGTCAGCTTTAATAATATCTTTTATACTACTTAAAGTAATTTCATTTTTTTCAAGGCGAGAGATAAAAAGAATATAAGTAATACTTTGAGATATTGAATCTGCAAAGTCTACTTCTAATAAGTTATTTGAGTAAACGCTGTCTTTTAAAGAAATATAAAGACTAGTTAGTATATTATTTTTATTATGATTTAAGTCAAGATTTAGTTTAGCTAAAATAAGGGATGATAGTATTTTAGTATCTTCACTAAGTAGTTTTGCTAAAGTATTAACATTTTTAACTTCTTTATTCATATATTTAGTAGTATATTACTAAAATATATAACAAAAATTCAAGTATTAACTAAAATTGTTTTTAAATTCTTATTACTTTTTTAAGGCTAGTTAATGTTGACTTACCTTTTTGATTTTTATTAAAGAGATATGTAAGTGCATGTACAAGTGCATCTACTCTATCATCATGCTCTGAGCGAACTTCTTCTCCAAGCGAGTTCATTTGATTTTCTAGCTTATTAAACAGTTTAGAGTGTATTACTTGCCCTTTTTCATAAAGACGAGCGATTAAAGACGCTCTATCAAACTTTGCTTCTCTAGAATGAACTTCGTGAATATGCGGAAGCACACCTTTATTAGCATTACGAAGTGAATTCTTAAGTAAGTCTCCACCGTTATTAGTTTCAATCACTATAGTTTTTTTGTACTTTACTTTAGGATAAGTAAATGAATTATATTTATCTAATACTTTAGAAATCCAGTTGTCAGGTGTATGCCTACCGCTTAAGTCGTCTAGTACATAATACTGCACAGTGTCTTTTTCTTTTCTGTACGCTGTGACAATAATTCCTGTTTCATCATTATCCTCACCTGACTTAACCGCAGGGTCAACACCAATAGCAATTTCATCAAACTCTACGTCAGTAGGAATGTCACTATACTTAAAGTACTCTTCTTTAAAAATAGACAAATCATCGTTATTAGTAAACTCACCTAAAATAAACCTTTTATAATCTTTACCATCAGTAGAGGGAATATTATCCATATAGTCACTTTGAAGATTTTCTATATTGTCAGCTGGATTCATTCTGAGTACTCCAATATTCTTTACTAAAGCATCTCCTAAAGCATTTTCACTCTCAGGTACAGTGTGACAAATAAAGTATTCATAAAGCCAATGAGAACGAGAAGGAGGATTACAGTCTACTATTAGCTGAGTTGGCAGTAAATCTTTATTGTTTTTAGTTTTAGGCTTATTAAGGCGAGTTTTAAGCATTTTTAAAGTAGAGTAGCTAATCTGACTAGCTTCGTTAAAATATATTAAAGAATACTCACTTCCAAGGAGTTTATCCCCTGATATTTTTTTATTACTACCCTCTATGCCTTGAAGTGTTATCATACCGCTTGAGGGAAACCTAAGCGTTATTGGAGATGAATTATTTATATCAACTTCAAGTGAATACTTAGCTATAATCTCTTTAAAAGATTCTAGCAAGCTAAGTTTAATATCTTTGAATATTTGTCTAACACAAAGTACTTTGGCTCTGTTATAAAGGGATTCAAAAAGTAGCTTAAGTATTATAAGAGTAGTTTTACCACTTCTGCTCCCTCCATAAAGGAATGTTTCTTTTTTAGTGCTGAGTAGTGTACTACCTTCAAGTTGACGAGGAGTTAGTTTAATAAGTGAATTAGTATTCTGAATTGGTTTTTCTTTAGGTCTAAAAACATTTAAGAAGTCAGATATGAAAATGTCATTCGGAGATTTATCTTTTTTAACTAGGTATTTTTTTATATCTATTCCTAGGTCTCTTTTATATTCTTTCTCAATTTCTTTAAATACAGGATTATTAAAGATATTCATGATTTACTTTTCTTAAATTCTAACTTTACTTGAAATAAATATTCTTTTAGTTTCTTAAGTATATCTAGATCATTATTTATCTTAAGCTCTATAGAATCTAGTTCTTTGTTTGTTTCTTTAAGGCGATTTCGTTCCTTTAGCTTACTGTAAAGAGAGTTTATAGTGCTAAAATAATTAAATCTAGCCTTATTTTCTTCGTTTTTAAGTATACTAGTGCTTTCAAGAGTTCGATTAAATAGTGATTCAAAAGTCTCTATAGGTAAGGTAATTTCTTTAGAATTATATTTATTTTCAATAATTTCGCATGTTTCTAGGTTAGCTTGTTTATCTAGCCACTTACGCCTAGCACTCCATACTGAAACTCTAGATACTTTGAGAATAGAGGCAATCTCAGAGTTACTGAGCAACTTTCCTTTTTCATTCTTTTTAGTAAATAAAACTTCATATTCTGACTGACTACGTTTAGTACTCATTTTAAGTGCAGTGTAGCACAAATTTAACAAATTATCAAGTTAAGCTTAATTGTTAAGTTAAGTTAAGGAAGGCTTAAATATAATGCCGAGTGACATTTTAGAATTGAGGTTATATGGACACAAAAAAAGCCCCACTATGGGCAAATGTGCTTGTAACAGAATCAGGAAAGAGAACCTAACTCTAACCTAAATCCATACTATCATTAAATATAATTTAAATCAATATAAAATATTTTTTTATTATTTTCTTTTCTTTTTGTGTTTTTCATACAGAGATACAAGATTCAACACAATATCTTTATTGTTTTTGTAAATATGCTCTAAAATAAAATATAATCTTTTTGTATCCTCTTTACAAAAATCATATAATTCTCTGTCTTTTATTAAAATTCTAATAGGTATATTTTCTTTATATTCATTATCTATAACTTCATTGTTTATATTTTCTTCGTCTATATTTGATGAAACTTTTTGTATATGTTTATATATATTTTTAAAACCTACTTCTTTAATTTTGTCAATAGTAACAACACCTTCTAAAACTTTCTCATAAATTCTTAAGTATCTATAAGCCTGACTTTTTGCAATTATAAAAGATTTTATAAACTCATTAAAACTAGAAAAACCATCGTATTTATATAGCTCTTTTTTTCTAATTTCATATAAAATTTTCATTCTTTGAATTCTATTTTCTATTTCATCCTCTAAATTAAACCTTAATTGCTCTTTTAATTCATTATATATTTTTAAATTTTCGTCTTGATTATTGTCTAAATTATAGTTTTTATCCTCAGAAACTGCTTTAAATCTATTATTCATAGCTAATTCCTTTTTATTTTGTTTTTTTTCCATTATTTTCTCCTTTTCTACTTATTGTCCCCCCGGGGGGGCAATAATAATTTTATATATTTATCTATAAACAAAGAATATTTTTTATAGCATACTCTACTTCTTTATAATACGCTTCTTTTAGAGAAGGCTCTAAAAGTTCATTTATAAGAATTGCTATACTATTATAATAATGAATTTTACCTTTAATATATTTATCATACTGTTTATATAATACATTTTCTACATCTTTAAATGTATTTCTATTTTTAATAAATTGGTTTTCTATAATAGAGATATTATATTTTTTATTTCTAAGTTTTTGAGATTCATTAATAGTCTCTATTAAAATACTTAAGCTTTCTACTGACCATCTTTTTAACTGAACAGGAATTATAATATGATCTGTAATATTTAGAGCATTCTTTAAAATAAAATCTATACTAGGAGCCGTATCTATTAAAATATAATCAAAATCATAACTTAAAATATTTGTAATATTTTTACTTAAATGATTTTTTAAACGCATTTCTTTATTATCTATAGTCTCCCAATTAAATTTTGCTAAATTAGGATGAGATGGAATTAAAAAAATATTATCATTAATTTTATTTATACATTGATTAAAATAAACCTCTCCTTTTAGGAGATTATAAATATTATACTTTTCAATATTAGAAACATGTTTATAAAAATAAGAAGTTAATGAATTTTGTGTATCTAAATCAATAAGTAATATTTTTTTACCTAGGTTTTTTAATACATAAGAAAAAAGTATTAATAAAGTGCTTTTACCTTCTCCGCCCTTTAAACTTACTATTGTTATGATAATTGATTTTTTTGAATCCATTTTTCTATTATTCCTCCATCTGGTAGTTTTTTATTATAAAATTCATATACTTTCTTTTCCATTTTTTTTAAGTGAGATAGTGTAAATTGATAGTATTCAGTATTTTCTTTATCCTTTTTTCTTAAGAGTGTTCTTAAGGATAAAACATAGGATTTAATAGAGCCTTTATTAAATTTAAATTCAATATAATAAAATTTATTTATTGCAAATCTTTTACTATCTTCTTTCAAAAAAAAGGGTCTATTGAGCTTATCCCAACCGTATCTAATGCCTAAAAACTTGTCGTCTTCTTTTAAAGAGAAGAGATTGAAAAAGTAAAAATCTTGATTATTATTAAATTTTTGAAAAGTAAGTCTTAGCCTTTGTCCTTTGTTTGTAATTCTAAAATCTATTAGATGTTTAAAGATTTTTGTGCAGTATATTTTTCTATTGTCTATTTCTTCTATTTTAGAGAAAGCAGTTTTTTCTTTTGTGTTTTCAAATTCCATTTTTTTTGCTTTAAGTTTTTCGAGTAAAGTGTTCAAATTTTCTTCCTTATTAAATTAGTTAAGTAGTCTAATTTTAGTTTATTTTGTTTTAGTTTCCATTTAGAAGTGTATATGTCTTTGAATTCTCCTGCAAGAGTGTAGAAGTCTGTGTTATAAGGTGCTGATTGTCTCATAAAGTGGATTTTGTTTTTGTATTTTTTTAGAGATTTAAGGAAGAAATTATCTATGTCTTTTTTTAGGTAGTCATTTTTTAGATAGTGATAGAAGTCTTTATAGTTAAGAAGTGTATTTTTATAAGTTTTATTTGGTTCTTTTGTTTTAGAAGTTATTTTTTTTATTTTGCTTAAAGTAGAATTCTTATTACTTATACTTATTAAAGGTTTATTATATACAGTGACATTTTGAGTGACATTTTGAGGTTTAAAACTGTCCTTAACTGCCTTTATTTTCTTAACTAAGTCTACTTTAGTGCTAGAAAAATAAGCATCAATTATGCGATATGCATCACTAGATACTTTGTATATACAGAGCTTTCCTTTAAATTGGTTTAGATTATTTTGAAATGTAAGTATTCTTTTTTCTAGTGCTTTTAACTTAACTAGAAATCTTAAGTCTTCTCGTAGTGTACGAATTGTAGTTTGTTTATATTTTTCTTTAGCTAAAAATGAATTTAGTATGTTTAGTGCATCACTTTGGTGATATACTCTAAGTTCTTTTAGTTTTTCAGAACTGAAATGTACTTTATGAATTGATAAATTGTATTTTAATTCAAAACGTTTATTTAGGTGATTTATTATGCTTGTTATTTTTTTAAGTCTGCAGTCTTTTGAAAGTAGTTTATTATTAGTATGGTGTTTGTGGTTAGGTATAATTGTTTTCATTTTAATCTCCCGATTCTGTTTACTTTAATTTTATATTCTATATAAATAAAATAATAAATTTCAACCCCTATTTAAATATTTTTTTTCTATGTATTTTTTTTCTAAAAAAACGTACATGTATTGATATAATTTATAATTTATGTTAATCTACAAATAGATCGGTGACACGAGATTTGTCATCGATCTTTTTTTATGTCTCCTGTCATCGGTCTGAATTTAAGATTTGGATATAAGAATTGATAATTAAAAATAGTAATTTAAAAAAAAGAAGTTTAAGATATAGAACTTGTAAAACTCCTCTTAAATATCCTGGTGGTAAATCAAGAGCTGTTAAATACATAGTTAATAACTACCTAAAGGATATTAAGTCCTTATGCTCTCCCTTTATTGGTGGTGGCAGTATTGAACTTGAACTTGAATCCCGTGGAGTTCGAGTATATGGATATGATATATTCTTGCCTTTGGTTCAGTTTTGGAAATCATTACTTCAAAATCCTAAAGACCTAGCAAGAAGGATAAGGGAATATAAAAAAGAGGCAATGACTAAAGAGAGATTTAATAATTTACAAAATGAACTTAGAAAAGCAATTAATGAAGACAATAAAGAGAAAATGGATGAGTTATTCTTTGTAGTTAATAAAAATTCATTTATAGGACAAACTCTAGCAACTACTTCTGTAGATAAAGTCGGCAAAGGTTTTAGTGATTTATCTATAATCTACTTAGAAATATTTAAGGCAAAAAATTTGACAGTGGAGTTAGTGGATTTTAAAGAGAGCATACCGAGACATAAAGACGATTTTCTTTACTTAGATCCTCCCTATGTAATTGAAAGAGGTTATTACGGAATTAAGGGAGAATTACAAAAGAACTTTGATCACGAGTCACTATGTGAGATACTTAAATCAAGAGACAAATGGGTTTTGTCTTATAACGACTGTCCAATGGTCAGAAAAATGTACGAGGGTTATAGAATGGATATATCTAAATGGAGATATGCTCTTGGACATAAAAAAATATCAAACGAACTTGTAATACTATCGCATGATTTTAACTAAAAAAATATTGTAATTTAACTAAAACCCTGATACTATATAAATTAGGAATAATAGCGTGGGACAAAAGCTATTATTCTAATTTTATTTAAGGTCTCATGCTGTTAATTCCTAAAGGAACAGGGTTTGGGTAATATAGATAATTTAAAATCAAAAAAAATTAGTAAAAAAATAGAAATAGAAGAAATAAAAGAATTTAAAGAAATAAAATCTAAAGAGATTGCTCCTAGAAAAAAAAGAAAACCAGTTTTAAAAAAACACCTAAAGACATGTTTATCATATTTACTACTAGTTATAAAAACTAAGATATTTGCAAGAATATTATATTTTCTTACGCTTATTATATTTCTATTTTTACTAAAAATATTAGGGCTTGTTGATGTTTATAAAGATACAAGTGAATTTTTAATTAAAGCACTTAGTTATATTGGAGGTTTATTATGAAAATGAAGTATACGTCTCAAGAGAACGAAGTTTATAACGCTAATATAAGGAAGTCAGGTTGTTACTTACTTTCGCTTTTAAAAATAATTGAAGAACTAAATAGTAGAGAATTTGAACACACTGATGTTCATAGGTTTTACTCTAAGTTTTTAGAAAAGAAATGGATTTTAGCTAACTGCAGAGTAGAAAACCCAGATTCTATTTTTGCTTTCTTTGGTACCAAGGTAAAAACTAAAAAAGAAACATGTAGTTATAAGTTAGAAAAGAATGACTTACCTTATTTTGTGTCTCATATTAAAACAAATTTCTTTACAGGTCACTTTGTACTTTGTAAAGGTATTGTTGGTACAAAACTTGATATTAGTAACAAAATATGGGATAGTTTATTCTTAACTAAAAATAGTCATAAATTATGCCAGGATGCATTTAGAGTATTTAGTAAAGTTTAAAAGGAGGTTTATATGAATTTAATTAATAAAATACTTAGCTTTATAAAAGCTAATTCACTTTATGTTTCAGGAGGATTAACGCTATTATCAGTTATGCTTTTCTTTACTTTTTTTAGTGAATTTTTTGCATGGACATCTTTTTTATTAATACTTATTACCATAATAGTAATATCTGAAAAAACTAAGGGATACTAGGAGATAAGTAAAGTTATGTTATTTAATTTTAATAAATTTTATATATGGCTAATACCTCTACTTATTATAGGGCTTATGTTTTTCTATATTCAGTACTTAAGAAGTGAAAATAGAAAACTATATAACGAAGTTATTGACCTAGGTAGAGACATTGAAAATATTTCTAAATCTAGTGAACTTATAAATAGTAGAGTTAAAAAAGAAAAGGAACATAAAGAAAATGTTAAGGATATTAAGGAATATAGTGAGCTTATTAACTATTTTAATGCTTACTTCATGCAATACGATCAGAGTACAAAATAAACCAGATTTAAAGATACTAGATAATAAACCTAAACCACCTGTATTAGATAGTAAAGAATCAATTGAAGTAAATTTTAAAAAATCAATTGACTACAATATATTGCAATATATTTATATTGATTCACTTGAAGAATACTTAAGATATTTAGCTAGAGAATATTTATCTAAATACTAAAAAAAAGAACCTCTTACTTGAGGTCTTGTTTTTCTTCTTTTTCAAGATATATAAATCCATCTTTTTCTTTTTCTATTAATATATCGTTTTGCATATTTTTTTTACTTGACTTATATTCACATGCAACTATACAGATTATTATAAAAATAAGAAAAATAATTCCTTTTATCACTTTATACTCCTTTTAACCTTTCTTTTATTAAACTAAGTACTATGTTTTTGTCTGTTTCATTAAAAATATCGTAGTTATCATAATTTAGCTTTATTTTAGGGGATGCATCGTACTTGTCATACCACTTAAGATGTTTAGTGTTTAGTTTTTCTAAATAACTTCTTTCTATATTAGCTTCACACTTTCTATTTCGTTTTTTTATTTTTTTTAAAGCCATATCAACGCTTGAGTCTAGGTATATTAGTAACGTAGGGTTTTGCACGTGCTCATTCATATGAGAAAGCAATTCACTGTATATCTGATAACTCATGTTACATATATAGCCTTCCTCATGTAGTAATTCTCCAAAAATAGAGTCTCCATAGAACGATCTATCAATTATTCCACCTTTTTCTCTAAATACTTTCTTTATTAAAGCGAACCTTTCGTTTAAAAAATTAATTTGGGAAGCAAAAGCCCATCTAGCTTTGTCTGAGTAAAGTTTGTCTAACATTTTTAACGTAAGGTCACTGCTTAATTCTTTAAAGAACGGTAGATTTAACTCTTTAGAAAGTATCTCCCCTAGCGTTGTTTTACCTGCTCCTATTATTCCTTCAATTACTATCACTAACTTATCCTTCATACGCCCTCAATACAAAGCCCCTAATTAATAGGGGGATAAATGGAGTTTTATATAAGAACATCATAAAGAAGTAAATTTTTATTATCGTAAGTAACATATATTTTTACCATCCTTATGCAGGTTGATTTAATTTTGCTTTTTCATTTTCTATTTTTTCTATAACTTCTTCTGCTTTTTCTATAATTTCAAGTTCGCCTTCTACAGTGCCTATAATAAATCTTGCTTCGTTTTTATTTAAATATTCATCTTTTTGAATTTTTACTAATTTTTTAAAATAAGCTTTTTTAACTTTAACTTTTAAATTATTAGTGCCTTCAAAAACTAGCCTTATAAATTCTGGTTTATTTTTTCTAGAAAATTGTTTGTCAACAAGAGTCTGAAGGTATTCATAGTCTGCTGTATCTGTATTTATAAAAAGAAAAAAAGTATAAGTTAATTCTTCAGGATTCTCATAGTTAATAACTAGTTCTCCATCATTCTCTTTTGCTGTTACCCAGTCTGAGGGGTCAGGATACATAAAGTAATCTAGTTCTCCGTTTTTTATCCTTTTTTCATTAACACTAAATACTATGTTTGAACTTGCTAAATTAAGATTCATTTTACACTCCTATATTTATATTAACAAAAAAGATAATATTTGTAAAATAAAAACATAAGCCCTAAGGCTTATGCACTCATTGGTTTGTTTACATCTTTACTAAATAATTCTTTTAAGTTTTTATCTTTTATTATCTTATCTCTTAAAGATTTAAAAGCATTTTCAGCGTCTTTAAGTGAAAATCCATATTTAGTATTATATTTAAGAACTATCTCTTCAGATTCTTTAATTTTACTAAGCACGCTGTTTACAACTTCTTCATTGTATTTAAGCACAACATCTTTGAATGAATCTTTATGTTTAAAAATTAAAACTCCTTTTTTTATTCCAGTAGAGTACATTTGAAACTGAAGTTCTGCGTAATAAGACAAAAACTCTATATCTTTATTAATAGTGCTAGGTTTAAGACTAAAAATATATTTTTCATCATCACTTGTAGTAAAGAAACCATCTACTCTTGCTTTTATAAAAGGAGTGTCTTTGCGAAAGTATATGTACTTAACTTCATTATCTTTATCTTTATTAAGTGAGTATTCTTTTATACTATAATA
>CAJRSG010001487.1:0-13420 GCA_907169655.1 Acomys percivali | reverse complement strand
TGAGAGAGTGAAGTTCATTTGTAAACTCAGAATTGTTTCTCTAAAGAGACCAATTAATTGTGACTATTTTATAACAGCTGAGAGTGACATGCTCTGGGAAAGAACTTTCAAACTACTACAAACTTGCAGGCCAAGCCAGCACTAGTTCCAGGCTTTTGTATTACTTAAGTTCTCAATGCTGAGAGTAATTAAAAAGGTCTCACAAAACAACACTCGTAAGGCAGGCTAACATTGGACACAGTTAGAAGAGAAGGCTCATTGTGACGTAAATATAAGCTCCCAGGAAGATTTACAGACAGTACAGTGAGGCCTTTGCCTGCCTTGCCCCATTCTCCTAGTGGCCACCACTTATGTAATCGACTCTGTACTGCCAAGAACTGGACAGCAGGGTCAAGCATGTGTGCCACTCTATTCCCTTTCATCAAAAGTGTTAATTTGTGTAACCAATGGCACAAAGACCTCCCCTTTTTGCTTTTTTTTTTTATTCAGAGTCTTACATGACTACCCAGTCTTACATGATGGTCTCAAACTCAAAGCAAATCTCTTGCCTCTTCCAAAGGCTGGAATAACAGATAAGGGTGAGCTGCCATAGCTGCATGCTATAATAGTCAAACAAAACCCAAATAAAATGCAATGGTTCAAAAAAATGCAATGGTTCTTTTCCAAAAGAAGAATGGATAAAGAAACTGTGGTACATATATACTATGGAATACTACTCAGCTATTAAAAACAAGGAATTCCCAAAATTTGTGGATAAATGGATTGAGCTAGAAATGATCATAATGAGTGAGTTAACCCAGAAGCAGAAAGACTCAAACAGTATATACTCACTTATATCTGCATACTAGCCCAAGGGGCATGTCCCACGAAAGCCTTCACTTACCAGGAAACAGGGACAGAAGGGAGGACATCCTATTGGGACTCTAGATGGGAGAATAGCAAAGTAGAAGGATCCAGAGGGTCCTAGAAACCTACAAGTAGAACATTATGATAGGCAGATTTGGGCCCAGGGGTCCTGCTCAAACTAAGGTACCAGCCAAGGACAATAAAGGCGGTAAACTTTAAACCCCTACCCAGATCTAGCCAATGGTCAGAACAGTCTTCACACTTGAGTGGAGAGTGGGATATGACTTTCTCACGTATTCTGGTGCCTCACATTTGACCATTTCCCCTGGAGGGGGAGACCTGGTGGCACTCAGAGGAAGGACAGCAGGTTACCAAGAAGAGATTTGATACCCTATGAGCATATACAGGCGGAGGTAATCCCCCTCAGGAACAGCCATAGGGGAGGGGAATATGGGGAAAATGGGAGGGAGGGAAGAATGGGAGGATACAAGGGATGGGATAACCATTGAGATGTAACAAGAATAAATTAATTTTAAAAAAAGAGTCTCAATGCGGTCCAGGCTGGCCTGAAGCTCCTAATCCTCCTGCCTCTCCTTCCTGAATGCTAGGGTTAGAGGCATTTGCAGCAAAGCTACATAATTTAAAACACAGAATGATACAACAACAAACTTTTCTTTTTGGGGTGTTTCAGAAAGTTGACTTTTGGGGGGGTGTTGATGCTAGAACCCAGGATCTCCCAAAGTCAGATATCTTACCAGGGGCTGGACTCACAGCCCTGAGCTCTTATTCTTTTCCCCTCTCAAGCAAGCAGAGCCGTACTGGAGATTAGTGTTCTGCTTCATTCTCTGTGTTTATCCCCTCGTGTTGCCCTTTAATAGACAAATCGTCTAATCTCCATCACCTCTGACTCCCACTAGATGGTCTATCTCCTGCCTTAGAAAGTTTTACAAACGGTAGCCTCCTCCAGTTACTTTTAGGGACTTTGTACTCTGGAGATCCACCCGTATTACTGTCTGATTCAACAGTTTGCTCTTTTTTATTCCAAAATGTGTAGCTGTACCAGTGTGCCCCTAAATGAGGGACATGGCAATTATTTCCAGTTTTGGGAAAGTGTCATGGATGTCTTTATTTCTCTAGGGTAAGTGTCCAGTGAGGCAATTGCTGCTTTATATGGAACTGTTGCTGAAGGTTCATTTATGAAAGATGACAGATGGGGACAGATCCAACAAAACTGTTTTTCTTATAGATACGGCATGGCCACAACGCAACCGTGAATGGCAGCTATGACTTCCCACACCGGCCCTCCACCCCCAAATAAACATCACAGGAGGGAAACTATTTGGGAAGAAGGGAAGTAGGGTGGGAAAGGGTGCTGAGAAGGAAATGGGTGTACACATGAACAATAACTCACATACATATATGACAGTGGCAAAATTAAATTAAAATGATGCTTAGAAACAGCCAAGCCATCCTCTAGACATTCCATTTCACTGGAAGTGCAGCAAAGATGCAGTTCCCCATCTTGATTCCGTCTCCTCTCCTCCACTTCTGGACAGCAGATGTGTGTCAATGTCTACCTGTGGTTTTCAGACTCACATCCCCAAGGTTTGTGTAAATGGCGCATGTCTCTTGCTTATTTTTTTCCAATTGGATTGCCTTTCTTCATCTTCAGTTTTTAGAGTTTTTCACATATTCTGAAGCTTCTGTCATCTGATAGAGAAAAATATTCTCTCCCAGCATGTAATTTGTAAAACATCTGATGCTTTGAAGTTTATGCACATTATTAAAATCCAGTAGCAATGATAGCCGTTGCTTCAATATAAACTAACAAATACGTTTTTTTGTTTAGAATTGCCAGGCACATGATGATAGGAAAAGGCTGCCAAATGCAGTATGATTTATTATTGTTTTGAAGTTTCCAGATACCTTTTGTGACATTATCACAAAATGTCACAAAGAATGTTAAAGTTTCATATATGAAGAATCATAAAATTCACACCTCATATAACCCTCTAGGAATTATTAATTAATGATGTATTGCAGATAGCAGATAGCAGAAATAGCTCAAGATGATAACCTTAAAAATGTGGGAGGGAGGGGAGAATGGGAGGATACAAGGGATGGGATAACCATAGAGATGTAACAAGAATAAACTAATAAGTAAATAAATTTTTTAAAAATGTGGAAGATAACAATTTGTCTTTCCTCAAGCACTTTAATCAGAAGTTCACAGAGTAAACTAGTCCCTTTGTCAGGACCCTCCAGCATTCCTTGTTTTCCCTCCTGGTTGTCTCTGTGATAGTAGTACACTTTTCTGGGGCATATTCTCTACGCCATAGCCCAGATCCCCCACATCCTCACTCACAACACTAGTTGTCTGTGTCTCTACATTAAGAACATTGGCTAAGATCTGGTAAAGAGCTTGTGGGTGGGGACTGCAGGGACTTTAATGAGAAGATATATTGGAAGTCTGGGTGGAGGACCAGGTTATGGGCAATGAGATTTCAAGATTATTTACTGGTTCCACATTTCTTAACCACCAGCTGAAACTGAGTAGCCTTAGGAGTCTTTTAATTTTTATGTTTACCTATCTATTATCTATCTGTCTGTCTATCTATCTATCTATCTATCTATCTATCTATCTCTATCATCTAGCTAGCTATCAATCTATCTTTCATCTATCATCTATCTCTCATCTATCTACCTATCTATCTATCATCAATTTGCTTATCTATCTATCTATCTATCTATCTATCTATCTATCTATCTATCATCTATCTATTGTCTATCTATCTATATTCTATCTATTTATTTGGTCAAGCACAGAATCTTCTATGGCATACTCATAACCCTCATGAGGAGTGGGCATTGAATGCAGGATGCTCTACAAAGGAAATGTGGCCCTTGTCAAGACGATGCTCTTTTACTGAGCTCAGTTTAGACTGAGGGCTAAGGGGTGAGGACTGTGGACAAGCACAATGTCAACTGTGCACTCCTCTGTTTGCTAGTCCTTTGACTCATCTAAGCAGAGAGACTTAGCAGGTACCATGGCTTTGCCAGCTTTCACAGCATTTCTTTCCATGCCTTAAGAAAAAGACTAACTTTTTATACTTTTTATTTATTTGTGGTATGTGTGTCTCTATATATGCCCATGTGTGTGTGGTGCCTTCTGGAGCCAGAACAGATGTTAGAAGCCTCAGAGCTGGACTTACTCAGGGTTATGAGTGGCCTATCTGGATGCTGGAACAGAACTCAAGTCCTCTGCAAGAACAGCAAACCCTTAAATACTGAGCCTTCTTTCCATAACCACTGAGCTATCTATCCAGCTGTAGTCACAGTCTTTCCATTCCTTCACAAAAGCAGGATTACTGGCTAACTAGATGTTCATTCAGCATTACAAACATAAAGAAATAATATGTAAATTTATATCGAATGGATTCAGTCTCATGCTTTTTATCAGGTTTCCTGGTGTGACATGTTTTTCTCATAAACTGCGAGTGATTGTTCCCATGTTGATTATTTTATGTGATGTCAAAGATGGGGGAAAAAGTACAAGAAAAAAATCATCAAAATGTGTAGCTATGTCTGTGAAATAGATTAGAGAATTCATTTCCTGTTTCACACCACTGATATTTATAGCTTTGGTAAAACTGTATTATTTTAATATTCTAGCAACTAATATCCATACCCATACCACAACAAGCCAGTTCATAGTGAATAAACACAGAAAAAGATGGGAGTTGCATATTTACAGAACCAGCATTTGTTACCTGGAATTTTTATGGTTTTGTGATTTTTTCCATAATAACTTTTATATTTCCATTTCAATATTTTCTTATTTTTGCCTTTAGTAAATTATAAAAACCATATTATAAATTATTATGCTCTTGACAACTAGTAGATATCCTACCAAGTTGGAGATAATTGCCATATTGTTGATTGTCAAGGCTTTTTTAAGGGATATTTATTGAGTTCCATAACCATATTTAGTAGAATGATTAGTTGACTTCTGTATTAAGTGTACATGCTAACATATAAAGATTCCCTGAGGTGGGACCACCTTTGTCACAAGCCTGAATGAGTATGGCATAGTTTTTGACTAATTTATATATTCAATTTGTTAAGTTTTTAAGACCTTCCCTGTATACATGAAGATGGTAGTACATGGCTTTCCTGTTGTATTTTACTTATCTCGTTTAGACACCAGATATTTACATTACATTATAGTTGCAAGATTACAGTTATGAAGTAGCAACAAAAATAATTTTATGGTTTAGGGTCACCACAACATGACAAACTGTACTAAAGGGCCACAGCATTAGGAAGGTTGAGAACCACTGCTCTATGCTAGGAGGGTGTGAGTAAAAGTAAAATGTGCACTTGAAGAGTCTTAGTGTATACTTCCATCTACTTCCTCTTCCATGTTCCTGGAAAGAAGACATCTTGCACTCCAAAGGAGGCCTCTTATGAAGAAGGAGACGAATATTGTGTGTGCCCATGCCAATGTGCCCATGTGTGCAAGTGTGTGTGTGTGTGCATGTGTGTGCATGCGTGTGTGTGTGTGTGTGTGTGTGTGTGTGTGTGTGTGTGTGTGTGTGTAGGCCAGCTAAAGCTGTGCCTTAGCTAATATTTAAACCAGTGGTTTAGGTGACCCCTTTAAAAGGATTGCTCAACCCTAGGTTGAGAACCGCGGGTGTAGAGGAGTCAGGAGGTAGATTCTGATATAGCTTCAATGGCCCCGGGTGATCTACAGGCTTTCACTTTCCTCCTGACTTACTGTAACACCTCTGAGTCCTCAAAAATGCCAGCTTTCTCAGCCCAAGCCTGTCACAGGTTGTATTCACTTTATCAATAGTGTGTGCTCAGTCACACTACCCCTCTAGGGAGTTAAGTCCGATTGCACTGCTAAGTAGTTACCCACTTCTTAGTGAGCTTTGTTGCAAAATAATCTAAAATTAAAACATATGTACTATAAAATATTTTCTAGACCACCATACACTCCCTCTCCATGTTGAGAAGTAGACTTTGACAAGAGTACCACCTCATAAGGGATGTAATGGACATCCCTTGTAGAGATGGCGTTTTCCAAGCACTACTTTAGTGGCATTAGGGTAGCATACCATTTTACATCACTTATATCTTATTAAAAAATATGTCTCGTTTTGAGACCATGTAAATACAATGAAACATCTTGCCACGGTGCCTACGATGTTTGTCTGCTGCTTCTGTTTTCAAGGCTGTGTTCCTGAGATATTATTGTACTGATATACAGGAATCATTCTTTCATTTTGTGTTTAGTTCACCTAAGTCTAGCTAGTTCGGACTATAACACTGCCACACCTGGGCTGCAATTGACAGCATTTACTTATGAAATTTGACTTCTTTGCAGTAGACAGCTGTGCTTGTGCATACGTGTCTACGGATGTGCTCACATACACGTTATAAGTATCTCTGAAATAAACATTTTCTGTGTATATTATTAAAGAAGAATGAGTTGCTTTGTAAATTATTTTAATTTTGAATTTTGTTTGTTTCTTTGGTCAGGAACCAAAACCCAGACAAATTTTAAACAGGGAGATTTTTAGGCCCTGTAAGTAGAATGGTTTTCACAGCCCAGCTTGGGTGAGGGTTTAGTTGTAATGACTGATTTCAGAGAATATGTTTTGATTCCACTTAGAGCCAAAACTAAGACAAACACATTTCTTTGGCATTTCTCTTTCTTTTATGAAATTGCTCATGTTTGATTTGGAAAATCTCAACTATTAATTAGATTTCCCCATGAGAAGGAAACTGGCTAACTGACTGTCATGAAAACCTACTCAGGCCCATTTCTTAATAGCATTATAATTATGCTAAGCATTTTGTACCTAACTAACATTTCATAAGAAGCCTTCTGGTCTTACCAAATTCCTATAGACACTGTCCCAAAGCTCAGGCTATTTGTACATTGAAACACACTTAAGTTTCTCTTTACCAATCTTAAGTGGACCATGTAAGATGCTAAGTAAATAAAAGTTAACACATGAGACCTTATCTGAAAATTTGACAATTACAATAAATAATGTGAGTGTTTTCCTTTTGTAGGTTTTAATTGTCTGGTTGTTATTTGAATCTATGGTAATGTAGTGTATTTTATTTTTAAAAATTCAAGTTATGGAACAAAAGGATAAATATATCAGAAGAAACATGCATAGATTTTAAAAAGCAATTTTTCTGTGGACAAAAAAAGTTGGTTCTTCAAGACATAATGTCTAGTCATCAAAACACAAGTAAATTGATAAGTCTGACAATACAAACTTTAAAATTTTTAACTATATAAAAAAATCAAGTAATAAAATTTCAGCCATAACTCTGACAAGAAATGGTTATTTGCTTGAAAATGAAGGACTTGAAGAAACCAAGTTGGTACTCTCCATGAAGTTTCTTCCTTGCTGCCTAGCTTTCATAGAACTGCTATGCAGGCTTCTGTAGGGATGGAGGTGTTGGTGGGGGTGTCACCAACAATCTCACCCAGCAGTGAGCCCCTGAAATACAATAACAATTTGTGTGGCAGGATATATTCATGCATGCAAAAGTGGCATGAGCGTTATAGAGGAACCAACCACTTTCTGATTGGATTTAAGCCCTCTCCTGAGCATGAAACATATGCCTAATATTGCAACTATATTCCAGAATTAATTATTGGGAAGCCCTCGGTCCCCAGGGGCAACACTTCTCCTATTATTTTGTCCCAGTCAGGAAATAGTTTCACACTCTCCTCAAAGTTCATATCTCTCTAACCATAGATTACTGCATCTCTCACACCTCATCAGAGAAATTTCTTTGTGCAGTGGGGTAGTGTTTAATGCATTAGCTAACAACTCCTCAGATAGCATAGAATAGATGTAAGTATTTAGCCACAAATCACATATTGCACCTACTCCCAAAGTTAAGGGGCCATCGAGGAGGAGGAGGAGGAAGCAGAAGTTAAGGAGGAATTGTCAGAAAGATTGTTAAGAGGAGCTTAGGGAGGAATGGAGTAAAACCGTGTCTTCTGGCCATGAGAGGACCAGTGTACTCACTATCTCACAGCAACCGTGGTTACCTGCATAAGACTGGCACAAGGTCAAGCCAGTCAACAGTCTAACATGGAGCAGGAAGCAGTTCATGAACCTTCACCCCTAGTTGAGGAGCTATAGATGTTGACAGCTTGTGGGGAAGGAATAATCAGTTTTCTTTATGGGTATGGCTCCAGATAAGTTGACCACACTTCAGTGGATGGCCTCACACCTGGAAGTATATGTGCAACACAAATTGAAGTCACTGTTTATTAAACAAAACAAATAAAAGAGGACATGAAGAGTTGGGATGGGGGTTAGGTAGATGGCGACAAAGTAATAGTAGTTAAGGGGAGGAGATGAGGATCAGTGTGACAAAAATGGCTTGTATGGTTTTTCAAAGAATTATTTTTTAAATTCACAATGGAGCGATAGTAAATTTTACAAGGCTGTATCACACTGATGATTAATGCTAACTTTCTATTGATACAAAAATAATTATAAATGTGACTTTAATATTTGCGTTAGAAGTTATCTAGGGGAGAGAAGCTTCTCTAAGTGTTAAGCAGAGTTAGTGATGAGAGTGAAAGCGTGGTGGAAACAGAATCCTGTGCTTGCTGACACTCTTGTGGTCCTCCTCTCACGTATATTTTACTTAGACGGTTAAGTAACAATGCAGTTATAATCATCATGGAAAGCAAGTAACTTCTGTTGAACTAAAAGTAAATTAAATGTCATCCAGAGACAGCAGACGATTTTAAGTGTTTGGAAAAAAAAATACATAAAATATTGCATGCTATTGCGCATGGCATCCTTGGGAGGAAATGTTGTGTTCTTTGGTGTCTTATGAGTCTTGTTTCCCTCCAGACAGAGCCAAAGGAAGATCAAGAGCAGGGACCCACTTTGACTCAGCCCGGAGACGGAGCCGAGCCGTCCTCTATCACATCTCAGGACACCTGCAAAGAAGAGAAAAGAACAAATTGAAAATAAATAATGTAGGTGGTGTGTGTGTACATTGTACGCATCAGTTCCCCTGGAGAGCAATGCTTGATTCACTAAAGAAAGGTTCCAATTACTCATCTATTGAATTTCTTAGCTTTCCTTTTCCCACTTTGGCTTACATTTGCCCATAAAAAAAAAGAAATTGGGAAAGGTCAGCAGTCACGAGGCGTTTCTGTAAAACGTGTGCAATCATACTGTTATCACACCACAAAGAATACAGTTTTGTTGTTGTGAGTGCACCATTGTGCTGCGGAGGGGCACACCAGAGAGACTTTGTTTTTAGAAACAAGACATCAGGTCATCTCTACAGTTATTTCAGGGTGGTGGGTTTGGCTTTGTCCTAAGTTATTATAACAGCTTTATATTGTTAAGTGTGTGTGTGTGTGTGTGTGTGTGTGTGTGTGTGTGAGAGAGAGAGAGAGAGAGAGAGAGAGAGAGAGAGACAGAGACAGAGACAGAGAGAGAGACAGAGACAGAGAGAGAGACAGAGACAGAGAGAGAGACAGAGAGTGAGAGTGAGAGAGACAGACAGACAGGCAGGCAAAAAGAGACAGAGGCAGAGAAGAGACAGGGACAGGAAGAGAGACAGAGAGACAGAGCATATGCAATATGCATATATGCAGATTTAGTTATGCTGAAAGTCCACACAGTCTTCTTGCTTTAGCTGAGAACTATTTACTTGAGATTCACTGAGCTTAAACAGTTTGTTAAACCTTGATAGTATAACAAACTAGAAAGCATTACTTAAAAATCTGTTTGAAAACAGTCATAACTCCCACTCCTTAGTGACTTGCTTAATTGCTTAATTTCAGAAGCACAAGCTTCAGAGTGAAGGGTGGTAACTAAGAATGCCTAGTCAGCCCAGAGACACGGAGACCACAGGTGCCCTGACTTCGGAAGCCAGGCGTGGTCTGCACTGGCCTCACTGTCTCCTTTTCAGCAGGATAGAGAGCAGCTAATGGTCAGACAATAAGAAGAGAGAAGGAAAGACAGAAAAGACCCTGCATTTACAGGCAAAACAATCTTAACTGCACACGCGCACACACACACACACACACACACACACACACACACACACACTCACACACACACACGCACAGAGAGAGAGAGAGAGAGAGAGAGAGAGAGAGAGAGAGAGAGAGAGAAATCACTAACACTTTATCATACTAGCTATTTAAAATCTCCTTCCTTACATCTCTTACTTGATTTTCACAGCAAGCCAGTACTACATATGTTTCTATTAAGTCCATCTTAGCAATAAGGAAAACCCCCACTAAAGCAGAAGAATCAGCTAAGGGGCTTAGACCTTAATTTTCTGCCTCAAATCACTGTCTTGTTCCTGAGCAGCTTTCCCTAGAGATGATCTTATACTGCAATCACAGGCAGAAGAAAGACCTCCTTAGGCCTGTGTCCGAGTTTGAGGGTGGCATATAATACCTTTAACTTAGGCCCTTAAGTTTGCATGGAAACTCCTGGAAAAAGACTTGAATTCCTTTTGATGTTGATTGCTTAGTCTATTAAATGAGAAAAGAATCAAGCTTGTCTATCCAGCAGAAATAAATGTTGTACAGGCTGAAGGGACTCTGGACTCTAGGCAGCCCGAGAATGGCAAATACGGCTCTGGTAGGTGCTGCCATTCTCCCATTCCCTCTGCCTTGCTATAAACCATTACATTACATTTCTAAAGCTAGCCCCCAGGGACTATTCTCACATTTGGCTACTTCTTCCTCCTGAGGCTGACTACCAAGGTCCAGCTATCAAAGCATTAAAGTCTAGCAACCAAAAGCCCCTTTTTTTGCTCAACAAAACAACATGTCCAATTAAAATTAAACATCCCGTCCTATCACAGGCTTTCCAATCTTACCTTTATAAACTGCCATATTCCTATGGGCCATATCTATCTCCTCCCTAACCAGAGGCAGTCCTTTGTCTCCAGGGACAAATACCCCCTCTCCCTTCCTCTGGGCTTCTCTTTCCTCTGTCTCTTGTCCCCTTCTTTTATTCTTTCTTCCTCTATCTCCTGTCTTTGTCCCTTATCCCTGTTCTTTGTTCTTCTGGGACAAACAAATCTCCTCAGTGCTGGGAATTTGGTCTTGGGTTGTCTTGAGCCATCTCCAGTGTTCCCTGTACAGGTCATAGGATAGAGTCCCTTGGGAGTTTGAGAGAGGAGTACTAGCCCTGCCTAGATGTCCCTAGCAGGAGGACTCCCTCACTAATACCACCATCAAAGACAGGCCTTTTGCATTCAGAGGTGTGTTTCAAAGAACATTGCTAAATACTTTAGGAAAAAAAAACTTAATTAAGTTTCAAAGTTAACTAGTGTATTTGTATAATTCAAAGGATACAAATTAATAGACTAAAGCATTATTGGTCCTAAAGCATGCCCTCCCCTCAAAAAAATTAATAACAGCTGCATAAATTTATTATTTATTTTTATTTGTTTAAAAAAAAACATTGTCTTATTCCTTGGACAAGTGTTTAAAGGTTATAAACACTATGACATTTCTTCCCTGTCTCCATTTATAGCACAATTTTGTGACCATGCGTATTATTTATGGTTGTAAGAATGTGCTTGAATCAAGAAGATTTTGTTAATGACTCTGGTATAGTAAAGTCTTTTTGCCACTCAGGTAACTGTGGAATGATGTGTGCAGGACCGAATTATTGACACTTCAAAAGTTGAGGCAAGCCTGATATGCATTGAATTCTAAGTATAATTTTTAAGTGCCATACTGTAACAACAGTTTTGCAGCTATAATTCGACAAAAACTTTTGGGTTACACACTTGAGGTAGTCTATGAAAATGACACCACACACTTCACATTTAAAGTTGCTCACATGTTGCTCAGCTTCTGTCTGACATCACAGAGCTTAGTGGAACTGGTGTGACACAAAGCAAACACCTTCCTCATCAGTGCCCAGCCCTCACCCTAGGCATTCTTCCCTCCTACTTTGCAACAACATAAAGAGAGTAGTTATTTGGAAATAAGTTCAAAGTGCTCCTGGTGAATCTCAACCATTTCCTATTGTAAATGCTTAGGGATAAAGTTATAATTCAATCTTTCATGTGCAGGGCTGGAAAGATGGCTCACCCATAAATAGCACTTGTTAGTCTTGAGAGGAGCTTGGGTTTTGTACCCAACACCCACACG
Source organism: Acomys percivali (assembly GCA_907169655.1). Taxonomy (NCBI): domain Eukaryota; kingdom Metazoa; phylum Chordata; class Mammalia; order Rodentia; family Muridae; genus Acomys; species Acomys percivali. The sequence goes on along the minus strand of CAJRSG010001487.1, from coordinate 1,383 downwards.
GTGGATCGCATCAGCCTATATCTCCTTTTCCAGGGATTTGATACCTCCTTCTGGTCTCTAGGCACGCATGTATTGCACAAGCATACATGCAAGTAAAAACATTCATATGCATAAAACAAAATAAATCTTCAAAAAAGAATTTATTATATCCCATTATAACTTCACAGTGCCTTATCAACCTTGGGGAGATGAGTATTTGTGGACTCCAAACCTCTCTTCTGTGCTCATGAATGAGATTTAACACCCCCCCCCCACACACACACACATACCCCACAAACATACAAAGTAATTCATTGCCTCAGTTTTATGTAAAGTCCAGCTTTGGAACTTGTCCCTCAGCTACAATATAGGTAGTGTGATGGAACAATGCATTGGGACCAACCAACCATCGAGAGGTGAAGCAGTGCCCCTACAGGCAGCAGGGACTTGATGTGCTCGTGTGACTAAGTAGACTTACCAGCAGAAAGTGGACACATGGTGGGAACCCCTATCTTCAGACAAAGACAGAAAAAACAGTTCCACCTGCTATGTCTCTTACTGTCCCAGGAAACTTTGGGTGTCCTGGAGATTCCTGAGCTTACTATATTTATCTATTCTTCCTTCAGTGATGGAGACAAAAACACAAAACCCACTGTGGGATACACTAACTGTGTGTCCACAACTTTCTTCTGTTCAAGCTACATTTCAAATCTAAGTTCCTATTACCTTTCTTGCATCTCTCATTAATTGAGGTAAAAACAAAGTCTGCAAGCACATAGCCACAGGCTTACAGAATTTCCACAGATACTTTTGTTGAGCCTCCTTTTGTCTCATAGCAACAAGGGAATTGCTCTTCAATTTGGTCTGCTTTCAGAGCAAAGTGCTTCACCAGCCATCAAAAACTCTAGCTAGTCTCTGTTTAATCAGCTGTGTGGTGAATGTTGTCTTCCTCCTGCATGACTTGAATAATAACCCCCAAGTAACTGCTTCCCTTCTTCTTAATGGCTGGTCTGGTTCTGAATATATTCATATTATCCAAAATAATGAGGTTTGTGTTCCTATTAGACACATCATCAACACCCACAATACACAAATGCATGTGCCACCAGTGTACTGACAGGAAAACAAGCAGCTGTTTGCAAAAGAATATTGGTCATCTCTACTCTTTCTAGGGAATAAAAAGCAAGCAAGCAAGCAAACAAACAAACAAAAAAACTATCTTTCCTGATATCAGCAGAATCCTAGGTCAGAGCTTTTTGGGTCTGACTCTTATCTGAAAGCCACTCATGTGCAAACTGTGCTCATGCTAATGAGCATACAGGCATGCCTGACTTGTTATACTGTGCATAGGATTTCTCTTGCAACTGGATGATTTTAGATGACATTTGAGATAATAGTCTTTTT
>CAJRSG010001478.1:2680-13704 GCA_907169655.1 Acomys percivali | reverse complement strand
AAAAAAAAACTGTCTCAAAAAACCAAGGGGGGGGGGGAGGAAGGAGGGAGGGAGAGAGGGAGAGGAGGTTCCCCCTTCCTTGGGCTCTCAAGTTGACAACCAAATTTGGCCATCTCAAGTCCATGCCTTTCTCAACTTGACACATAAACACATCACTACTAAACCATAAGCCTTCCTTTCCTGTTTGCCCCCAGGTCACGTTAATATTATCACACTATTCAATACACCTTTAGAGGTCCCACACTCTTTACAAAAAAAAAAAAAAATGGTATCCCTTGAATATCTCCTTTCAATAACCAGTATCTTAACTGTGGGCTCTTTTAGAATTAAAAAAAAAGAAAACAAGTTATTAATTCTACTCCAAGAGGAAGAACCAACACATAAAACAATCACACTTAAGCAGAACCACAGTCTAAGAGTGTAGCTCAAATGCTATAGCTCAGTGGGTTTCATCTGGGACTCACTCATGATTTTCTGGGTGCCACAGAGCTTGAGCCAGCCATACGTCCAGCTCTGCTCAATGCGATCCACACAGCCTGTCTCCTTGGCTCAGGCTAGCTCCCTTGTCTTTATCCCATGGCCCTGGCATCTCCAATGTGCATGAGTCTCACTGCAACTGTGACTTCACCTTCACAAAGGCCTCCTGACCTCTCTCCAGGGAAACTCTGGCCAAAATGAACTTGGGGAAGTTAAAGGCTCCGTTTCACCTTACAGCTTTGAGTTCCATCACTGGTGGAGGCCATGGCAGAAACTCAAGGTGGGAAAATGTCTTCATAAGTGATATTAGATGTAGCCATGTTTCTTTTTATGAAATTAGGTGCTCTTGAATTTGATGCACACATGTTTACACTTGTAATATCTTCTTGGTGGATTTCTCCTTTAAGGAGCATACACTATCTTTGCCTATCTTATCAGACTGATGTTGGCTTGAAGTCAACTTTGACGGATATTAAAATAGATACAAATCGGGGCTGGAGAGATGGCTCAGTGGTTAAGAGCACTGCCTGTTCTTCCGAACGACCTGGGTTCAGTTCCCAGCACCCACATGGCAGCTCACAACTGTCTGTAACTCCAAGATCTCACTCCCCTACACCAATGCACATAAATTAAAATTAAATAAAATATTAAAAAAATAGATACAACTCGTGCTAGTCAACCTGTATATCTCATCTCTCTTTAGCATGGCTTGAAATGAGCCTGCCTTTTTACAGATGATGTCTGGTCCAGGAGCATGACTTGTAAAGGGCAGCTGACTGCAGGTGTGGACAGCGCCCAGGCACGCCTGCAGTTCCCACAATGTTCACTAGGGGGCAGCATCAGGACACACAACCAACACTCAGCAATGTGTTTGCCTGAGCCAAGAAATTTGCCCCCTGGCTCCCTCCCTTGACCCAGCTGACCAGGAGCTCCTTCCCACAAGTCTGTGTGACCTCCTGGCTTCTTCCTGTGCCTGAGCACAGTGCTGTTCCAGGGACCTTTGCAGACCCTGGCCTGTGGCATCTTCCATGGGGAAAGACAGGGTGACCATAAGGCCTTCACCTAGACGATGAAGACAGGCTTCCTGCATAGGTGACAAACGACATGATCCAATGTGGGGAGTTGCATTGCTTTCCTGACGCCCTCCATAGTAAGATGGAGCCACAGTCCTCTTCTAGGACATTTGTCCCCTTCCTCACACTCTGCTGAATATAAGGTCCTGACACAGATGCCCCCGGGCTCTGTCCTGGACCATAATCCTGTCTGGCAAGTGCAGTGATAATGGACTGGTCCCCTTCTCTCATCATCACTCAGATGGCCCTATGCTATCCTGTGATGTGTCTCTGTCACCTTCCTGCTGGGAATAAATGCTGCCTTCCCAGAGCATCGAGGACACTGGGTGTCCACGTGGGTCTCTATGGCATAAGGACACACAGGGAGGACAGGGGCTTCCTCTTTGGTGCTGACAGACCAAGGTCAGGACACAGCAGAGGGCAGCTCCAGGATGAACAGGTCTTGGATACAGATCCACCCAGAACCCATGCAATTCTGAGAGATGCTCCTGCCTGGGAAGAGGCTCAGCTCGGAGGCAGGACAGCAGAGCTTAGACATGGGCTCTTCTCCACATCAGCGACCATCGGGGGCCCCTCTGTACCTTCCAGAAATGTCACGGTACCTGCCGGCAGGTGGAGATGTTGTGCCCTGACAGCGTGTGAGGAGCAGACCTCAGAGACTCCTAAGGAGCAAGAGAACCCAAGAGGAGAGTCGGGGGTCTGTGCTTGAGCCTCAGGGGAGAGGACACAGAGGGAGACAGGCATCAGCAGAGGGAAGTCCTCAGTGAGCGGGGAAATGGGGAGGGGGAGGGAGAGGAAAAGCCGGATCGTTCCTTCCTCAAAGCTGATCAGCATTGTCCACTGTGTTCTGAAGACCTATGTTCCCAACTATGACAGGGTGACTCTCCAAAAGTTATCACACCAGCGTGGGGCAGTCATGGCTCAACTCACTAGACGCTGCCATGCCGGACCACCTCAGTTCTATGTGTTTCCACACAGTTACTCATGCACATGCACGAGCACACACACACACACACACACACACACACACACACACACACACACACACACACACACTCCGAGAGAGAGAGAAAGACAGAGTCAAAGACAAAGCAGTAGGGGTTGGTGTTGGGGTGTGTGTAGTCTCAATTTTCTTAACCAATATTTTTTATTATAAACTTATTAACCAAGCAAAGGTCACTTATAACACGACTAACCAAAACAATAGTAAAAGAGGATTAATGAACACAATAACAAAACCTTAAGGATATCAGTTCCAAGGAACGATTTTCCTGGCATGATCAGCAGGATTTCTTTTGTTGGAACCTGGAGTAACCAGAACCCGGAACCTCAGCAGGAGCTGGAGCCCTGAAGCCTTCCCTGGAGCCGTTCTCTCTAGGAGCATCTCGAAGTGCAGCGATGAACAGCCAAAACTATCCGAAGTCTCCAACGGCCCCACCTCCAGTTCTGGGCTCATTTATATATCTCCTCCCAGAGTCTGTTCATGGGATCTTTTCAGCTGGCAACAATCAAGCTCCCGCACGAGGTGGTTGGTCTTCTAGTGAATTAACCTCACCTGTTCTCTCACAAGACTGTTCCGATCCCAGTTGGGAAACAGGTTTATCTCTCCTTCAGGGGTGTCAGGCAGGACAGGTACCCAGGCCATTAGCCACTTGTTCTGAGGGGCTTGTGAGATGTCACAGGAAGAAATGGCCCTGGAGGCGAGGAACATGGAAGATAGCCCTCCTGCTTAGCGCTTGTCCTTAGGGGTCCATCCTATGGACTTCTCTGGTAGGCAGATAGCAACGGTCTCTGCTGATTTGGGCAGCTCTCCTGCTCCAAGCTTGGGCCTAAGGTCACCTTGCAGACATGACAATGGTCCTATTTTAGGGAAACAGAAACATGCAAGATAGTGGTAAAATCTCCATCACTCAGGCCATGCGTGGCAGGTCAAAACAGAAGCTGTGTGCCCACATCTTTAGCGCTGACTCCTCAACCCCACAGGCGACTGTGGACCAGAGAGCAGTTGGCTGAGCTCTGTGAAGATGGAACTGCTGTCACATGGTTCCCTCCTCAATTTCATTACAGAGCCAGCCGTGCAGCCCTCCTTCCAAGCTACTGACACCACAGTCCACAAACAGGGCTCCGTGACCCTTATGTGCATGTCATTTGATGCTGGAATCCCCATACAATGGATCTTTGTTTGTTTGTTTTCTGAGACAAGGTTTCTCCATGTAGCCTTGGCTGTCCTAGACTCACTCTGTAGACCAGGCTGGCCTCGAACTCACAGCGATCCACCTGCCTCTGCCTCCCGAGTGCTGGGATTAAAGACATACAATGGATCTTTAATAACCAGAGCCTGATCATGAAAGAGTGAGGCTGTCCCACAAACAACAGCAACATAAACCAGGCTCAGTATGATAGTTTGGATAAAATGGCCCCCATGGGCCGATAGGGAGTGGCAGAATGAAAGGTGTGCCTTTGTTCGAGGAAGTGACACAGTTGATTCTCCTGCCTGCTGGTCAAGGCGTGGTGGCTCACGTCTTTAATCCCAGCACTCGGGTCCCCTAGTAAGGGGAGCAGGGGTTGTCTCTGACATGGACTCTGTTGCCTGCTTTTCAATAACTTCCCCACTGGCAGGGCTGCCTCGCTAGGCCACAGAGGAAGGGGATGTGCTTAGTCCTGATGTGACTTGATACACTTGGGTGGGTTGGTAGGGGGGTTCCCCTTTTCTGAGGGGTAGGGGATGGGGAAAGGGAAGATAGAGAGGGAGTGTGGGACTGGGAGGAGTGGAAGAAGGGGGCTGTGATCAGGATATAAAGTGTATATATATATATATATATATATATGATGGATAAATAGACAGAGATAGATAGATAGATAGATAAAAAGAACAAAACAGCTGCACTCTTTTAAACCCAGAACTCAGGAGGCCAGAGGCAGGTGGATCTCTGTGAGTTCATGGCCATCCTGGACAAGTTCCAGGACAGCCAGGGCTTCTGTCTCAAAAACAAAAACAAAAATAGAAACAAACAAACAACAACAACAAAAATCAAAGGAAGAGTACTTGCTATCAGCACAGAAGAGCATGGTTGGGTTCCCACCATCCACACAGTGGCTCACCACAGACCTCAGCGCCGGTTCCTGGGGATCTACCGCCCTCTTCTGGCCTCTTCAGGAGACAGACAGGCACACAGGACAGTATGTACATGCTAGTTGAATATTCAGGCACATTAAATAAAAATAATAAATACATCTTTTTAAAGGTCATCAGTATAGGAAACAGAATTGCAAAATAGAAAGGAGAGCTTTGGTTCTGAAGCCATGGGGATTTTTATTTCTTTCCTCTTTTTTTTTTCTTTTTAAGATTTCTTTATTATTTATACATTATTTGGCCCACATGTGTGCCTGCATGCCAGAAGAGGGCACCAGATCTCATTATGGATGGTTATGAACCGCCATGTGGTTGCTCGAAATTGAACTCAGCACCTTTGGAAGAGCAGCCAGTGTTCTTAACCTCTGAGCCATCTCTCCCGCCCAGGGATTCTGATTTCTGAAGGCTCAACTTTCTAAGGTTTCTGTGTCCTTGGTTTTAGAAATGCGTGCAGTGAGCTGGGCATGGTGGCGCACGCCTTTATTCCCTACACTGTGTCCAGAGGCAGGTGGATCTCTGTGAGCTCCAGGCCAGCCAACGTTACTGTTAGCATTTAAAAATAAATAGCGAGGTGCAACAGAACTGATGGAGAGATTTAAGAGAAAGGAGTTATGGCCTGAGTGAGAGCCAGAGAGAGAGATGGGGGATTAGGGGGGTGGAGGAGTGGCGGGGGTGGGGGGGCGGCCGGTAGAGAGAGAAAAAAGCAAGAGCAGCAAAATATCCAGATTATATGGTGAAGGGGAAGGAAAAACTCTGCCCTGGAAAGTTCAAGGTAAACGGCAGGGTATGCCAGCCATGCCCTGCCTCAGTTAGGGACCAAGGAATGCTGGGAGAACTTGGAGCTGTTTGTCCCGGCTCTGAAGCACACCGTTCCAACCTTTTTGTTGCTAACGAATGGGCAAGGGGTAAAGAAATCAATTGTTCTTTGGCTGTTTCCTGCTGACACTGGGGTGGTGACAGGAGGTTTAAAAGGCTGAAATGTTTGCCAGGTTCAGGAAGAGCAGGCTGTTGTATTTGCTATCCAGGGTCTGGTGTGGCTGGGAGGGGCAAGGCAGGTCTGGCTGGGAGGGGCAAGGCAGGTCTCGCTGGCATGATCTGCAAGGGTGGACTGGAGCGCCTGTGGGTAGCTGCTTTGGCGCTGCCTTGGATGTAGGAAGTCTGGCAGGATACTGGAGCATATATATATGGGCAGAAGGCAAAGTTAAGTAGGTTTCTGGAGAAAATTCCCTTTAGGTGTACATTTGAAACTTTTGGGAAGGCGAGCCGAGATGGAAGAAGAGAAAAGTGTGAACGCAGAGAACCTCCTTGCATTTACCCAATTGCTGACAGTAATTAAAAAGGTCTTGTTTTGTTGGGCTCGGTGGCGCACGCCTTTAATCCCAGCACTCGGGAGGCAGAGGCAGGCAAGTGGCTGTGAGTTCGAGGCCAGCCTGGTCTACAAAGTGAGTCTGGGACAGGCAAGGCTACACAGAGAGACCCTGTCTCGAAAAACCAACCAACCAACCAACCAAACAAACAAACAAAAATAAGGTCTTATTTTGAATTTGTCCAAGTTTGGTTGCAAAGGCCTGTAAGCCTAGAAGCCCTTAGGGATTTGACATTCTCCAAATTGAGGCGCCATTTAAAGACAAATAAACAAACAACGGTGTAGTGTTGCATAGAGCTGAACAAATCCTCTCACAAGCTCAAGTTATTTCTGCTACCTGATGCCAATGCTGCCTGGACACCACTGAGCCATGGGAAGTTAGGATAACAATAGGAATTCGGACTGGACATATTTCACTGGGGTAGTCTGACCTGAAGTGTGCTTTATCCACAGAAGGAACAGTCCATGGCACACAAGCCCAGCTGGGTTGAGTTTCTCTCCTCACACTGGCTTTTACAGTGTCAGCTTGCATAACATCCTTCTCCCTCTCTCTCTCTCTCTCTCTCTCTCTCTCTCTTTAAAGATTTATTTATTTTTAGCCAGGCATGGTGGCGCACTCCTTTAATTCCAGCACTCAGGAGGCAGAGGCAGGAGGATCTCTGTAAGTTCGAGACCAGCCTGATCTACAAAGCAAGTCCAGGACAGCCAAGATAACATAGAGAAACCCTGTCTCAAAAAACAAACAAACAAACAATATGTGTGTGTGTGTGTGTGTGTGTGTGTGTGTGTGTGTGTGTATTATGTATACAGTGTTCTGCCTGAAGGCCAGAAGAGGGCACCAGATCTCATTATAGATGGTTGTGAGCCACCATGTGGTTGCTGGGAATTGAACTCAGGACCTCTGGAAGCGCAGCCAGTGCTCTTAATCTCTGAGCCATCTCTCCAGCCCATAACATTCTTTTTTCAATTAACTGTTGTTGTCATTGTTGTTGTTTGTTAGTTTCTGGTTTTGGCTTTTCAAGGCAGGGTTTCTCTGTGTAGCCCAGGCTGTCCTAGGACTTTCTCTGTAGACCAGGCTTGTCTCGAACTCACAGAGATCACTCTGCTTCTGCCTCACCTGCTGGGGTTAAAGGTGTGCGCCACCCCTGCCTGGCAATTAACTGGGTTGGTTTGGTTTGCTTGTTTGTTTTGTTTTTTTCAGACGGTGATAACAGATTTGTAACATTTCCCACATTAGGCATTGCGAAGTTGAAACTTAAAGTACATTTTATTGCTGTGTGACCGTCACTGCTGTCCATGTCCGGATCTGCTCCGCTCCCTCCTGCCCCGTGGTAAGCTCCATCCTACTTCTGTCTTGAGGAATCCAAGTTAGCCTAAGTTAGCTATAGCTCAGCCATGTTTCTTATGTGCTTGCTGCTGAAAGTAGCCAATAGGTCAAGTTAAGAAAAACTTCACGGGCTGGAGAGATGGCTCAGTGTTTAAGAGCACCGCCTGCTCTTCCAAAGGTCTGAGTTCAATTCCCAGCAACCACATGGTGGCTCACAGCCATCTGTAATGTGATCTGGTGCCCTCTTCTGGCCTGCAGGTTCACAAGCAGACAACACTGTATACATAATAATAAATAAACCATGGGGGCTGGAGAGATGGCTCAGTGTTGTTGTTGTTGTTGTTTTGTTTTTTGTTTTTTGAGACAGGGTTTCTCTGTGTAGCCTTGGCTGTCCTGGACTCGCTTTGTAGACCAAACTGGCCTGGAACTCACAGCAATCCTCCTGCCTCTGCCTCCCGAGTGCTGGGATTACAGGAGTGGGCCACCACACTGTAGGAGAGATAAACATGTTTTTGTGTTGATCCCAAGTGTGGGATGGGGAACAGACTTGTGAGAGAGCAGGATGTTTATCCCCTTAGAAGTTGAACCACTTCATGGGGGAGCTTGGATGTTGCCAGCTGAAAACATCTTATTAGAGACTCTAAGAGGAGATATATGAGCCCAAAACAAGAGGCTGGAAAGAGAGGACTTGGGATTGTTTTGGCTGTTCGGCCCTGCACTTAGAGAGATGCTCCTAGAGAGAACTGCTCCTAGAGAGAACTGCTCCAGGGAAGGCTTCAAGGCTTTTGGCTCCTGCTGAGGCTCTGGGCCTCAGCTGCTGTACCAAGTCCCAGCAGCCACCTTGGTTGAACTGCGGGTTTGCTGAAGTCCTGCTGACTATGCCAGGAGGCATTCCTCAGAACCGATATCCTTAAGGTTTCATTATTGTGTTCTTTAATCTCCTTTTCCTATTGTTTGGATTAGTCCGGTTGTGAGGTACGCTCTGTTAACGAGTTCATTATAAAGTGTACTTGTTAAGAAAATTACAAAAGTACAAGGCTTCACGGAGAAACCCTGTCTCGAAAAACCAAAAAAAAAAAAAAAAAAAAAAGAAAGAAAGAAAGAAAGAAAATTGAGGCAACACCACGCCCAGCTTTTTTTTCTTTTTCTTTTTTTTTTTTTGAAACTTCCTTTCTTAAATGCAAATGTTTGGTAGCTCAGGGCGCTTTCAGCACTTGCTCATGAGTCTCATCTTCTTTCACCTTCGGATTCCTAGCTGAATATGCCCCTGCCTCAGGGCAGGCGCGATGGCTCAGTGATTAAAAACACGTCTGTTCTTGTGCAGGAATGAAGTTCCTCTTCCATTACCGTAACCCACGGTGACTCTAGCCCTAGGGGATTCTATTCCTCCTGACCTCTGTGGACATTTGCACTCACATGTGCAGACCCACAGAAAACACACACACACACATTTAAAAATAATAAAGGTTGGGTCCCCGGAAGACAAGCACACGTCAGTAGAACCTGTGTCCTCTGTCTCTCTCCTTGGGGACCCTGACCTTCCTGTGGAGCATCATAACCTACAAAGATAGTCGGCTCATGGCCTAGGCAGCTGTGCAGCTTTGCTGGGGCGGGGAGTGGGGGGGGGGGGGGGGGGGGGGGGGGCTCTGGTTCTCAGAAAGAAAAGGCTGGTGACTTTAGCCTAAACCTAACTGCCATGGTAGTGCATGGCTGGGTGCTCATGTTACAAGACATGGGTATCGAATAAAGCCTCCGTCCCGCTCCGCTCTAGCAGGAAGTCACATTCCAGGCCTGGAGAGAGTCTAACCAGGATCACCTAGGATTGAGCCTGGCACAAGCTCTGCAGCCAGGCCTCCCAGTCTCTGTGGGAATGCCATGGTTTCCTCAGCCAGGCTCTGCCTGACGCCCACGGACACTCCCAGGGCTATGGTCATCGTGAAATCCAGAGGATTTAAGCTCAGTCTGCTGTTTTAGGGATGACAAACAGGACACCCGGAAGAGTTGACTGCCCTGTTTTGCCTAGACAAAATAAGGTTGATCAGTCTCCCAACTTCTTCCTCTGCAGAAGAGCTGGGCCCAGCAGCCAAAGATAACTGATGCTGACTCAGGACTTTTGCCCATCGGCATCACAGGAGCCTGCGGGAAGGCCGTCTGGGTAATGAGTAAGCCTCTGTCATAACAGTCAGTACATAGGCCGCATGGATTGTGCTTCTTGTGGTAATTTGTCTTTCTCGGGTCTCTGATGAATTTGAAGATGAGTTTAACAGCAAAAACCAAGGCTTCAGCTGCCTTCTTGGAAAAAATGTAAAGTTATGTGAGGTCTGAGAAGGTGTCTTAAAGTTGGTAATAAGAAAGTGACTTTAAACCCTGCCTCAAAAAACAGAAAAAAAAAAACAAAAAAAAAGGAAGTGACTTTAAGGTATATAAAAGCTCCACCCCCATTATGCCACTATTGTATTAAGACTGTTCAGAGCCTTAACATTAATCAGAATTTAAATAGTCTCTGAAGCCAGTTGGTCTCTTTTTGTAAACTTGAAAAGATTCTTTTTTTTTTTTTTTTTTTTTTTGGTGTTTTTTTTTGTTTTTGTTTTTTGTTTGTTTGTTTTTCGAGGCAGGGTTTCTCTATGTAGCGTTGGCTGTCCTGGACCTGCTTTGTTGGCCAGGCTGGCCTCAAACTCACAGTGATCCACCTGCCTCTGCCTCCGGAGTGCTGGGATTATAGGCGTGCGCCACCACACCCGGTGTTTTTTTTTTTTAAAGACAGAATTTTTCTGTGTAGCCCTGGCTGTCCTGGACTCACTTTGTAGATCAGGCTGGCCTCGAACTCTCAATGATCCTTCTGCCTCTGCCTCAAGTGCTGGGATTAAAGGCATGTACCACCATGCCTGGCTTGAAAAAAATTTTTTTTACATTTTATTTTATTTTTTGGTTTTTCGAGACAAGGTCTCTCTGTGTTAACCTTGGCTGTCCTGGACTCGCTTTGTAGACCAGGCTGGCTTCCAACTCACAGCAATCCACCTGCCTCTGTTGAAAAGATTCTGATAAGCTTCAGGAGATAGATCCATTCGAATCCGCAGGTCACACCGCAGAGAAGTACCACTGTCCATCAATAGCCTAAGTTTCCCGGGTATTTCCTGTCTCAGAGGGTGGGATTCCTCCCCTATTCCCTGGTCTTGGGACTCCTCTTCCCGTTATCCAAGACCCATTATCCATTTATTATCAACAAAAGTCTGGGATGTTAGGCCCTGCTGCAGGGCGTGGCTGGCACACCCTGGCAGCCCTCAACTTAGGGGCAGGCCTTCCCTTCTCCTAGAGACTCTTGTCAGTATAATGCATATAATGGTTCTGCCTGCTCATTTCAGCGCTCTCCCTCCCTCTCTCTCTCTCTCTCTCTCCTTCTTCTTTTTAAACATTTATTTATTTATTTATGTATTTATTATGTATACAGCGTTCTGCCTGCATGTACACCTGCAAGCCAGAAGAGGGCATCAGATCACATTACAGATGGTTGTGAACCACCATGTGGTTTCTGGGAATTGAACTCAGGACCTTTGGAACAGCAGGCGGCACACTTAACCACTGAGCCATCTCTCCAGTCCTCTCTTCTTCTTCTTCTTCTTCTTCTTCTTCTTCTTCTTCTTCTTCTTC
>CAJRSG010001474.1:0-32911 GCA_907169655.1 Acomys percivali | reverse complement strand
ATTTGATTTATAAGAGCCCCATGTGAGCTTACATTCTAATTGGGGGGGAGATGGAGAATATATCAATAAAGACACATGGCAATCAGGTACATATTGCATAATTGCTATGGGGAAGCAAATAATTTTCCTCTTCAGCATTTGAGTGATATTATGATTATTAAGATCAGCAACAATACCCCTTTGGACAAATCCATTATGTGATTTGCTGTCCTGATCAGTTGTATACAACAGGTTTTGGTACTAAGCAATAATATTCTTGGACTTTGAGCCATTTTATGCTGTGTGCTATACATTTCCCCAGGACAAAGATTTATGCTCTTTGCAAATCAATTTTTAAGTTTTGGTTTTCTTAATAAACAATTTTATTTCCAATTTCTTTATGGATATTGCACACTTCTTGACTAGAAAAGGGCATGTCTTTTATGTTTTCCTCATATATTATCCAATAAAATAACAGTAGTATTTTATTGGTTAATTGACCTCTGATGCACCATAGTCTTTAAACTACGTTCCCTGGAAATGTAGGATTCCACGAATCTGCCAATGCATGGCCTAATGAAGCAGTTGACATATTCAGAGTGGCTTTGTTTTTAACCTTATTTGGGTTCAATTAAAATTTTATTTGACAAGCAGTCTAATTTAAAACCTTCACAAATATTGTATTTGAGAACTATGAATAAAATAGTATGGACATCATGTTATGAAATTCTGACAAGTTGCCAGTACGCACTTGGATGTTACATCTGGTCAAGGAGAGGCCATTATCTAAGTGTAACCCTCCCCATGTTAATAAAAGCAAATGGAAATTAGCATGTTGTTCAGCTATCTAGTTTTCTAAGATACAAGAACTGTGACCAGGAGGATGATAAGACCTCTGTAAGAGTAGGTAACTAGTCAATACCAATGGGAGACAGAATTCAGATTTGTGGCTCTCTTTACTACCCAATGCTACATATGAAAATACATCCTTTTTGATTTTGGGTGTATAAATCCAGGCAGAAGTAAATAATGTGTCATCCTAAATACCCGTGGCACTTTCTTGAAATGGTTCAGTAGACACATAGTGAACTTTGATTCAGGGCAGTGGGTAAGAAGTGTTTCAGAGCCAAACCAGGCTAGAGTCTTTCTGAATGACTAACGAGATGATTGTGTGTACTTCCTTAGCATCTCTCTGCCTCATTTTCCCATCTGTCAAATGGAGTTTACAGCAGAAGACTGAGCCCATGGGTGGATATGGGGCCCAGGTAGAGTATCACACACCTGTCATGTAGTGAGAGCTCAATAGTCCAAGCCTGAATTAAGATCATCATTCTAATGCTGTTGTATTATAGCTGCTGTTTTATAATTAGTACCTAATTATTCTCACATGCCCATAACATAATTCTCAACTCTAGTTTCTACCTCATGTTGAATATGTTACTCTTTTTTAGCTTCTGCTAATTGACTCTGCTAAAAAAAAAGTATCAACTTGAATCTCTCTAGAGGATCCAGTTAGACCATATAGAGTCCATGTAGAGATCATATGTTAGGTACAAACACCATGCAGGGTGGAAATATCTCTGGGTAGGAGACCCTCAGATGGGAACCGTATCCATGGCAGACATTCCAACCTTCCTAAAGCATATGCGAGGCACCCTACCAACTGCAATACTATTATTAATAACAGCATGATGATTAAAACGAGTCCAATCTATGTATTTTTGTTTAGGTAGCAGTATCGTTGGAGCGCTTAGACAACAGAACAAAGGGAGCTTGGGAATAAAAAAACAAATCAAGATCTGAAAGTTTGTTCACAACCAAAATGAGTCTCTGTGGACTCTCTCCATATTTCTGGCAAACAGCAGTTACCTAAGGAAGAGCAGAGTATGGCATTGCTTTCAAATCCTATTGTCTTTAACCTTCTGTGGACTATGTTATACAGCTGCACGGACAGATTTTTTTTTTCTCTCTTTCGACAGTCTGACCCTATGTGCTTTCAAGATTATTTTGTACTGCTGCTTCTGTACCATTATTATATTAATTGCTTTAGGCTAACACTAGAAAATGAAATATCAACACTGAGAAGGGTCAATAGTATTTTGTTTTTGTTTTCTTTAATGAATCAATTTTATTCCAGGGAGAGGTAACTGAATTTCTTCTTTTTATTTTTTTATTTAATTAATTTATTCAGATTGCATCCCAATTGTTATCCCATCTCTTGTATCCTCCCGTTTCTCTCTCCCTCCTGCTTTCACTCTTCCTCTGCCCTATGTTTGTTACTGAGGGGGACCTCCTCCCCAACTATATGGTCATAGGCTATCAAGTCTCTTCTTGGTAGCCTGCCTATTCTTTCACTAAGTGCCTCCAGACCTCCCCACCATGGGGAAGTGGTCAAATATGGGGCACAAGAGTTCACATCCAAGTCAATCCCCGCTCTCCACTCAGTGGTGGAGAATGTCTTGTCCATTTGCTAGATCTGAGAAGGGGTTCAATGTTTACTACAAGTATTGTCCTTGGTTGGTACAGTGGTAACTGAATTTCTTATATTGTCCCTAGTCAAATTCAAAAGCTCCAAGTAAAAAACTAGTGACAGCTGATGTTTTGTGCTCTTCGGGGATACCTTCTGAGGTGCTTGACATCTGCTCACATAGTAACACTTACAGCCTTATTATTATGCTTTGCACTTCAGAATAAGCTATGACTGTATCAGAAAGCTTCTTGGTTTGCCAATGAGGAAATTTGAATCCCAATTTAGTCACTGCTACCTTCATGTTCTTGGTTGGGTCACCCTAGTTAGCCATCTGGTTTCGTATGTGTAGGAAAGGGGTGCGAAGGATGATTCTTAGCATCTTTATCTCTGGTGCTGTCTGACTGTGGCCTCCTTCTCACGAGGCTCCTCTTTGATATTGGTCATTCAAACCATGTATCTATAGCATGCCATATAACTTTGTGCCTCTGCTTTTTTTGCATCATATGTATATATGTATAATATATTATACATAATTTTATTCATTTATACATCCTCCTTTTTAGTTACCACCTTTTCATGACTTTCCAATATTCATTTCATGAAAAGTAGGAGTAAGTAGGGTCTAAGTAGAGGAAATAGGTCACTATTTTTGAGAACTGTATCTTATTCTGGTTCCTTTCAGTGCTCCCAGGATGTGGCCTGCTGTGCTTCACCATACCCTACCCACCTCTGAACATTCTCCTTCCATTTGGAAATGATCTTCTTAGAATAATAGTATTTCTATGATCTCTGTTCATTATGTCCTTAATTTTTTCCTGATATTGGCTGACAGTGTCATAACTTACCTAAGCCATCACATATATTTATAATATAACCAGAAAGAAAATTTGACAGCTAGAAAATATAAATTCAATATGAAGTCCTAGGGATGCTATAAAACCCATCTTTCCCTTTCCTACTGGCTGGCTGGCTTTACTCACACCAAAGACCAACGTGTTTTACTCAGTGTTGCAGTTCAATGGAGAGAATAAAATACATGCTCAATAAACACTTGTTGAAGAAATAAGTAAAAGAAAAAAAAGGATAAGCCAAAAGTCTGTAACCACACGAGATATTCTATAGCACACGTATGTTTTTTTTTACCCAGAATTGGATATATGATATAAAATATAAGTATTTTAGTTTTACAAATCCTAAGCATGTATTTCTTCATTGGCAAGGCAATGGAAAGCTACATTCCGTAACAGGTCTCAGGGTGTGATTATCACTAAATGGGGAAAAGTAAACTGTGGGCGCACACCTAGGCTGCTCACTTGCAGCTGTTGTTACAGCCCAGCACTCTCTTTTCTGACATGTTCACTGGGTGTTTTCTGTGCAGGATGAAATTTGGCAAGTATCGTTTATGAGGAATAAAAATGTACCATGTTGTGGCCCTTCACATTACCAAGCTTGCACGCAGGGAGAGGAAGCATAAAACATTGACACAAGGCCAGAAGAGCCTGAAGATGAACAGAATGCACATGCAGCCGAGCAGGAGAGGGAGGCACGGCTTCTGGGAAAGAGACTTTAGGGAGAAAGATCTTTGAGCTGGAACTGCTGAGTCACGGTCCATGAACTGTTCTGGTTGAAAAGGGAAACAAAATTAACAAACAAAACCTCTATAAACTCAAAGCAAAACAAAGAAAATCTGGCATTTATTGTAGACACAAACACACACACACACACACACACACACACACACACACACACACACACAAAGCAGTTAGTAATAATTAAGAACAGGCTGGTTCCTATCCCAGCTCTAATAGTTATGGGGCAAATAAACTGGTCAAATTTTATAAACCCTTTGTGAATATCTGCCTTTGTAAAGTTGCTACAGTTGTAGGATGGCATAGGCTGGTTGAGAAATTGTAAGTGAGTCTATCTAGCCAGAATTTAAGGTGCCTTGGTTAAGTATTGAGAAATGGCACATACTGTTAATACAAAGATGGGATTTTTGAATCTTGCCATCCCTGTTTTGTCTACTAATTTGATTGACTCTCTTGAATGTAATCACCATCTGGCTGCCCTTTCTGCTCCATCAGATGCCCTCCACATGAAACACAAGCTCTCTTACCTGTGCAAACTTCCCTGCATGAGAAACATGCTCACCCCACTCACCTATGACAAAGTACTCTGTCCCTTCCTTACTCCATGAGTGGTCTGTAATTACTGTTCCAGTTCTGACTGCAGGTTTGGTCTCATGGTCTCTGTAAGTGTACACTGGACCACTCCCACTTGCAGATGCCCTCTTCACTTCTTCATTCTCTGTTATGGGTTGAGAGAGCTGTTGTCCACTGGGATGGATCTTGTTCTCCTTCCTAGTGGGTGTGAGACTGAGCTTTAAAGGAAAGGAATGAAAAAAAAAAAAAAGAAAAGGAGAAAGATAATGAGATGATGAGGAAGGGAAATAGAAAGAGGAACTAACAGGCACACTAAAAAAGATTATTTTTATGTACATATATTTATGTGTGTTTGTGTGAGTGTATGGCTCATCTGTATTATGTCTGAGAAAGCCACAAGAGAACAATGAATCCCTTGGAGCTGGAGTTACAGGTGGTTATAAGACACCTGACATTGGTGTTGGGTTCCAGACTCCTGTCCTCTGGAGGAGCAGCAAATGTTCTTTAAAACCTGGGCCATTTCTCTAGCCAACTCTTAGGCATTATTCTTAGTAAAGTGAAGGCAAGAGTTGTTTTGCAAAAGTATTAGTAAAACTATAACCATCTGGGAATTTCTTTGCTGGAAATTGATAGAATTTGGTTTGAGTACAGGATCTGATGTGGCTTGCCAACTCTATCAAGATTGTTTTATAAGACCAGTTCATCTTAAGGAGACTAGTTCTTCCATGGGTCCTTGAGGGCTGTAGCGGATGCCACGGCTAGGTATCCTTCAGGCTATGCACCCATAGGCTGGCTTTCTACTCACTTTGGAACAAAGGCATTATAACTCACTTAACCCATATAAAAGTAATCCAATGATAGATTAAACACGGGGCATGGCACATTTTATAATCCGTATTTTTATACTAGGCATAACGTTTTCTGTCAAAAAGTCTTCAGATACTTGAGGAGGCTATGGAGTGGGAAAAGAAGTGTTAAACTTAATGGCTCTGGATTTTCTTTTTTATACAATTACATTTAAGTTATACACTTAAATTAGATTACTTAACATAGTAGGAATAATTTTACTATAATAGGTGTAATTGTAACTGTTCTATAATGTAATAGACATGATTATGACTATTTTGTGATTATATATTATATAATTGTATAATTACTATACATTATAAAATTACTACCAAGTGTACTAAACACCACACATTATGAAATTATGTCATTATTGTATAATAATATAGTTATATGTAATGTAAATTGGAACGAAATTATAATAGAATTGTATCACATATTATAGGAACATATTTTAAACATTGCTAGAATTTGCAATTGATTTTTCAGATAATTGGAATGCTTATGGTTGGTTGTAAGCTATACTTTTTGAGATTAGCCATTAGCTGCAATGATTTTTGCTAATTTCTAATGGTATGATTACAAACTGCTATCTGAGTCTGTCATTTTTGATCAGTAGAATATGACACTTTTCTCAAGTGGTGGTTGACATCAGGCATTTTAATCTGCCAAAGGAACACTCTTCAATGCATGGTACAGGACTAAGCTTCTGGAACTTGTAAGTAGAGGCCAATGCAGCCTTAGTATTCAGAACCATTAACATAAAAATTTTAAAAAAGAACAAAGTGAAAGCCAAAATAATAGTCTTCTTTTGGAAAAATATCACAAGTCCCTGAGTATTAGACTTGAGGAATTGAGTTGGAAATGTATTTTTGCAAGTAAAAAACAGGTTCTTATTTTTCTGTATAGTACATGTCTCCAGAGATGACATCTTTGTCTGGACTTAATAGCATTGGCTTCATCTGACTTGTTGAAGGTGTCAATTACTACATTACCACTGAGCAGAATATTAAGTAAATGTATAGATTATATGGCAGATAGTAAACTTTGCCCCAAAGTCTGACTTTGGTCTCTTACTTATACTACTATCTTCTTCTGCTTATTTTCTGGTAAAATTATCTATGATTCCTCAGGAAACTATTCCATACTATTGTTCAGTAAGAAATATTTATTGGATACTTTCGTTGTGGACTTTTAGGAAATTCTGAATAGCCAATAATCTACATTTTTTTTTCCTTTTCAAAACATTTAGTTGTCTTGAATATGGTTTTTTTTTTTTTTTTTTTAAATTCTACTAGCAGTCTGCAGCTACCTCTCCATAGACTCACTTTGCCTCCGTCTGGCACTCATCAGCTAGGAAGATGGTCCCTGGAGTGTAAACCATCATTCTTGTTAATATTTTGCTGATGGAGAGAGAAATGAAATATCTGTAGCTCGGCACCGTCAAGTTGTGGTTGGTTAAAATATCCTTCTAACAGGCGCTGGAAATCTTTGGAAAGAGCTTCCTAGGTTGATTATCCTTCCATCTGGTGATCTGGAGAATTTCTTTACTTGTTGTTATGTTGTGTTTGCTTGCTTGCTTGTCTGTGTTTGAGATAAGGGCCTTATACAGCCAAGACCAGCTTTGGATTTGCTTTGTAACTAAAGATGACCTTGAATTCCGGCTCTCCCCGTGGTGTCTGCTTCCCAAGGCTCTCCCTATCCCCGCTTCCCAAGTGCTGTGACTACAGCATATGAAAATGTACCTGGCCATGAGGATTTCCTGAAGTTTCATTGTACTAATTCATTTGAAACTAATCATGTTTTTGATTAAAAAAAAAAAAAGAATTTATAGTATCCAGTGCACCCTGTTTGTTCTGTGTTTTATTAGAGCATGCTGTAGTCAATTTAATATGCATTCATTGTAGATTATACACTAATCAGACAGCTGGCAAACATTTCAGCTTCTCTCTCTCTTTTATGTGCACTGGTGTTTTACCTGCATGTATGTCTTTGTGAAGGTGTCAGATTCACTGGAACTGTAGTTATAAACAATTGTGAGCATCTACGTGGGTGCTGAGAATTAAACTTGGGTCTTTTGGAAGAGCAGCTGGTGCCCTTAACTGCTGAGACACCCTTCCAGCTCTAAGTTTCTCGATTTCTAACATAACTGTAACAACAATTGCAAAGACTAATTTCATAGAACGATGCTTCCGAATTCTGACTGCCCAATACACAGTATTTATGTTAGTCAGGCTTTTGTTGCTATTATAAACTTTCTGGCATTAAAAACCTCGAGGAGAAACTTTTTGTTTAGAATCATGGCATCAGACTGGTCTGATTACTTTGGGCCCAAAGGAAGGCAGGGGCATCAGAATGGTACTTGTACACATAATGCCGTGTGGAGGAGGAGGCTACCCACTCCATGGCACCATAAAGGAAAGAGGGAGAAAGTACTCATGCTAGCAGGATTCCTCTTCCTTCTCCTCTTATTCCATCCAGACCCCAAACCTCCTGGATGCTGAAGCCCACATTTAGAGCAGGTATCCCTGTAGCTGGTTTTGGCTACTTTGCTACCTTTTCCCCCTCTCTACACCACCTCCTGCTTCACTCCTTTCCCCATCACTAGATAAGGAAAAAAAAAAAAGAAGGATAGAGGGAGGAAAGGAGGGAGAGAGATGGAGGGAGGGAGGGAGGGACAGAGAGAGAGAGAGAGAGAGAGAGAGAGAGAGAGAGAGAGAGAGAGAATATCTAATTTCTGGCTTCCTCTTTAACTAAGTACTAACGAACCACAACCAACCCTGCCTCTTTGGGCCCTAGCATTTATATACCCTTTGAAAAATTCCCAGAATTCCAAACATCACACAATCACAGAAACTATGTGCAGCTGGCAAAACCATGCTTCTTCTAGAGCATTAGGCAAATCATAGTCAGCTGCTGCAGTCAGTCTGAAGTAGACTCATATTCCCAAACATGGGATTAAAATGAAAGCACATTCTTATAACATTTCTGTGTGTTTTTAACACACAGAATTATCACTACAATCCTCCACTTAAATTATCCCTCTCTGGAAAAGTCTTTACAGATACCCCCAGAGGCCTGCTTTGCTTTTATGTTCTACCTGAGTCACACTGACAGTCAATGTTAGTGATCACAGTGGGTATTGACAAATGCTAATTGATTTCTTCTTTCTCAGTGATTGATAGGAGTATCCAATCCCAGATTGGGTAATGTTTGCTTCTTAATTATTTTTTAGGGGAGGGGAACATGAAGGAAAACGGAATTTGAAATGTATCATACAGGATTATAAATACTTATCTTTCCAAAATTTGTAGGGTTAATGCATCAAATCTTTGTGGGACACAAAGCATCTGTAGCATTACCCCACTCTTGAGAGAGTGAGGTAAGATTTAAAATTATCTCTTAAGTAGAGAATAAGGCACACCTGATAAATGCTGATAAATGGAGGCTGATTTGCATCGATAGTATCTGGAGTTTCTTAGTGCCTGCCTTTGAGCAACTCAAGGTATCAACTTTTTCAGTAAAGATATTTTAATTAAAAGTGGTTTTACCTTCCTGGGCCACAAGAGAAACAGTGCCCCCTCCCTGCTTGATGCCTGGCCCTTCTGTCCCTCTGCCCCTCTTGCCGCTGTTGCTTCTGGTGCTGCCGCTCCTGGAGTAGCTCCCGCGCCCGCGGTGATGAGGACTCGGGCCTCCACATTACTTCGGCATGAAGACCTCAAGGAGATCAAGAAGGAGACTAGCTTTTCTACAGTCAGATCACGCTGCTTCACCAGCCTGGACAAAAGGGAGAACGCGACTCTCCGCTGGGAGATCTTTCAGAGGATCCCAGAAGTTGTCATCTACCCACTGGGGAACTGGATCATGAATGCCTTCTTCTCAGAGGGAAAGGATCAGGTAAACTTCTGAGGAGTCATGAGAACTTTGGCTCATTTCTGACACAAAATGATAATGAAACCAGTAAAGATGTGAACGGACTGGAACCACTCAGGAGCCGAAGCCACAAACTGCACTTTGCTTTTTAGAACATGTGATTTGGATAAAGATGACCAGATCTCCCGTGATGAGCTGTTAACAGGGGCTGTGCATGATGGTTGGAGCGAAGCTCTCTGATGAGCAGCTGGGCAGCATTGCAGACAGGACCATCCAGGAGGCTGATGAAGATGGGGATAGTCTCATATCTTTTACGGAATTTGGTAAGGTTTTGGAGAAGGTCGATGTAGAAAAAAAAATGAGCATCTGATTTCTTCACTAAAGGACAGCGATCAAATTATTCTTGCTCTCTAGCATTTAAGAACTGGAACTTGCTTCTGCTCTCCAGCCCACCCCCATCCTATCATCCCCTCCCAGAATACTACTGCTCTTGCATGACAACCTGTGGTCTCTCCTGCTCACATGAACTTGCCTTTGGTTCATAAACAGAGTGCTACAGAACGGTAGGTACCCTCTGTCTATTTCTGTTCAGTATCCACCCATCAGGTCTCTATTCGTAAGTACACTCCTCCCGTTTTGCCTGCCATGCATCCATCCTGTCTGAGAGAATGAGACAGGGACTCATATCAAGAACCAGCCAGCAAGGCTCCCATTGGAGGGAGACCATATCCATGCTGCCTTGCCTTCATCAAGCCTCCATCATGTTCCTGCATCCTTGTGTCCTTCTGTCTTCGCGTCCTTTACTTCCTGCTTTTCTATCACCTAACCTTCTATCCATTTGGTCTTTCAGCCTTCCACCTTCAATGGATATTTTCTGCATTCTAGTTGACTGTAGGCTCTGCTGTGAAGCCTATTTCTGATTTGGCAGGATAGTTAGTGGTCTGGTGGTTTACATATTCCTTCTGATGTGTCTCTGGGACATTGCCCGTCCAGGAGTTTTTCAGCAACCAGTCCTGCTCTTGAAAGTGTGTGAGTCTCCTGGTCCCCTGTATTGCTCTTTCATCACAAGGCTTATGAGCAGAGATGTTCCTGAAAGGTGACCATGATGAGGCCTGTTGAGCCATGTCTCCTAGGTGGCTTCCTCACATCTCTCTACCTCTGGATTTTTATTTTTAACATATTTATATGGCTTCTTCCTGAATACAATGTTGACATTCAGAAAATAGTCTTATGTCTGTAAGTTTGCATCTCTTTTGGGATATTGTCGCCACCAAAGTGGCTGTTCTGACAATATGGTAGGGGTACTTCTTGAAGTTTTTCTGCATGAGGCTAGGTGCCCTGGAAAGCTGCCCACGTGGGTTATGCCTCAGTGTTCCATGCACTGGAAGATTCTTCACATTTCCAAACAGAAAGACTAGCGTTATGAAAGTGCCTGACTCATCTCAGACTAGAAGAATTAGATTGTCCTCAGTGACTTAAGATTTTGCACAAAATCCTGAATGAATTTTATACTTGGAAAATTTTAATGCTGGAAGATATCTAGTCAGTTCATAATCCTGGTCCAGGAATTGGATGTATTGTCTCATGAGCTATATATTCACATGAGCGTCCTAGCTCCTTGCGTAGACCACACAGATCCTCTAGAAGCATGGGACCTGAAACTGGTGGCAGCAACGGAGGTGACGTTAGAGGTCTTTAAGTTGACCCAGCTCAACTTCTTTGACAACATCAGCTTGGTTTAGGCTTCACTGAACCAGGCTGCTTCCGGACTGTGTCTGCATGAATCTGGACTTGGCTTTCTGTCTCGGATATTGCTCTCTTGCTTGCGTTGTTGATTTGGAAGGCAAAGATGTGTAAGCAACTCCTTAGGAAAGAACATTCTATAAAAACCCAAAACAGAAACACTGCAAACAGGGTGAGGAGCAGGGGAGTGGCCAGGATGGCTAAATGGGGTCTACAGGACTGGGGGAAATTCTTTCTGAAATACCTGTCAGACTTTGAGATCAAATGATATGATGTAAGGATTGTATAAAAGGGAAGAATTGTCTGATACTGATCTGTTAGAGAGTACTTCAGAACTTTTTGATCTACATATGTAAAGTGTCTATGATCACATCCCCTCGCTGTATAGCAAACTGTTTCAATCCACAGTGGTGTCTCATTATCCCGTTAACATTGCAACCCTCAACCCTTCAATAAATTAGTTGTTGTTAAAGTTAAAAAAAAAACAAAACAAAGCCAAAAAAAGTTGTTTTAGGTGTTATATTTTTAAAGCCCTTATTTGAAGCATAGACATGGCACGTGTTGCTTAGTGCACATCTTTATGCATTTCTTTGAGGGTTTTCACTTCAATTAGCCAACTAAAATTTTACAAATAATTTTTTTTCAGTACAAGTACTAATTTTGCTTTACTGCTCTAAGTTTCTTCACTTTTACTGTATCTGGAAAAATATGGTTCCGGGTTAAACATATGCTGTGTCCAGGTATTTAATATTTAATGAGAACACTTGTGTATTATATATTACCAAAATAATAAAAAAGTAGTTGATTGGTATTAAGCATATTCTATGTATTATTTATATGGAATGCTTGTGTTGTAAAAATATTTAGGTGAAGAAGTGGAGGCATGGAGAAATTAAATAATGTTGCCAAAGGTGACATATTTAGCAAGAAGCAGAGCCAGAACCCAAAATCAGAGTTTATACTTTAACTTCCATATTATTATTTAGGTTGAGCATTCAAAAATGTGAAACTTGAAATTCTCCAAAATGTAGAATGTTTTTAACTGCTGATGTGTTGCCAGTGGCAGATTCTACAAGTGACCTTTTATTACGGATACAGTTGAAATGCAGGTGTACTAACAGTACTGAATATAGTTACCTTCAAACATGAATGAATTTTGCATTTAGATTTAGGTCTTATTCCCAAGATATCTTATTATAGATATGCAGATATTAAAAAATTGAAAAATCCATGAAAACTATTTCAGATATGGTCACAAGTTTTTTTTGAATAAAGGATATTCAACATATATTGTCTTCTTTATACAATGGTAATATTCTGTCTGATTTTAAAAATCATATTCTTATCATAATTTGTTCTTATTGAGTCTTCTTTCTTTTAGGTATTTCTTGCATGTCTAAATTGTACACTTATTCTTACCACATAGTTAGATTATTTTTAAAGAACTATTATTGTGATATAATTTAAAGCCTATGGAAAATTATGCCTAGCATTAAGGACTCCTATATATCCATTCTCTCAGCTTCAAGTTTTATATTATATTTGCTGTGATGGCTTAAATGAGAATTATCTCCATAGACTCAGATGTGTGACTGTCGGCCTCCAGTTAGTGGAACTGTTTGGGAAAGATTAGGAGGTGTGGCCTTGTGTCACTGGGAATGAGCTTTGAGCTTTCAAATGCCCACATTGGTCCTAAGTCTCTCTCTCCCACCTTCTTCTCTCCCTCCTTCCCTCCCTCCCTCCCTCCCTCCCTCCCTCCCTCCCTCCCTCCCTCCCTCCCTCCCTCCCTCCCTCCCTCTCTCCCTCCCACTCTCCTTTTCTCCCTCTGTCCCTCTGTTCCTCTTTCTGCCTGCTGCCTGCACATCACGATATACAGTTCTCAGGTGCTGCTCCGGCACCGTGTTTGAGTCAACTTCCTGCCATGTGATCATGAGCTAACCCTCTAAAACTGTAAGCAAGCCCCAAGTAAATGTCTTTTATGAGAGTTGCCTTGGTCATGATGTTTCCAAACATCAATAGAACAGTAACAAAGACATCTGCCTTATATTCTCTGTATAAATCTCTTTGTATTTCTATATGGGCACATATGTGCATCTATAAGCATATCTTTTGATGAGACATCAAGCTCATTTATCACTGCATATTTTAGTTCACATTTTCCAGAAGCAAACTATTTTCCCAGTCAAATTATTAAACTTCATATGATTTCATAGCAGTCTAACATTATTAAATCCACAGTTTCTGTACAATTTCAGGACTTTTCCCATAAGACCCTTTATAGTAATGTTTTCTCAGTTGAAGATATGTGTAAGATCCTACATTGTATTTAGCTGTCATTCCTCTCCTGATGCCTTAAATCTTCAGTAATTCAACAGCCTTTCTCATCTGGACTGTGGCCTACCAGAAGTTTATAGCACAGGTGCTTTGTAAAATGTTCTGCAATTGGGATTTGCCTAAAGTTTTTGCAAAAACATATAAAATTATTATTCTATATCCTTGGTGAGTGATAACAAGTCTCTGGGTGGCAGTTCTAACTTATGAGGGAGACATTATACATAAACTCCTTGTCAATTTCTTACCCATTGATTGAAGCATTGATGATTTAAAAAAATTTCATCATGTTTTCATGTTTGTTACCTAGAATCTGAGTCTAAGGAAGAGTATTTTTTTCCTTCTCCATCTGTCACAGTTGTGATTTTATTAAGTTATCTCATTGCTTAAAATCCATAACTGGAATTTATTTTTTTATTCTAGAATTATTTTAGATTTTACATCAGCACCCCTTCAAGAAAGACTTTCATTTCATTTTGATATGATTTTTGAGATTTTTATTATTTTCTGATACAAATGGCTAGTCCCAGGCTCACAGTGTTCATGTTGTAGTAAAATCTGGAATAAGTCTTTCTCCTAAAAGCCCTATTTCTTCTTAGGAGAAAGAATTTTGAAACCAAAGTTCTTTTCAGATTTCCTCCCTGCTTCCTCCTTCTGTGCCTTCCTCTTTTCTTTCCATCTCTTCTCTCTCTCTCTCTCTCTCTCTCTCTCTCTCTCTCTCTGTCTCTGTCTCTCTCTCTCTCTGTCTCTCTCTCTTTGTCTCTCTCTCTCTCTCTCTTCTTCTTCTTCTTCTTCTCCCTCGTTTCCCCCTTCTTTCCCTTGCCCTTCATCATTCCTGCCCCAATACCTTTAAAATGTTTTAAAATTTATTTTTAATTCACATATTCACTTTATATCCAAATCATAGCCCCTTCCTCATCTCCTCCAGGTCCTTCCCTCCCATCTGCTTCCCACTACCCCCTCCCCTTGTCCTCAGAAAAGGGGATGCCCCTCCCCCCGCAAATCCACCCCAGCACACCAAGTTGTATCAAGACTGAGCTTATCCTCATCTGCTGAGGCCAGGCAAGGAAGCCTTGTAAGGGTGAAGTGATAGAAAGCAGGCAACAGAGCTCATGTTAGATAGCACCTGCTCAACTTACTAGGGAACCCACATGATGATCAAACTGCCATTCAGTTACATATATGTAGGGGCCCTAGGTCCAGTCCATGCCTGCTCTTTGGTTGGTGCTTCCATCTCTGTAAGCCTCCATGGGTCTAGGTTAGTTGACTCTGGTTTTCTTGTAGTGTTCTTGTCCCCTCCGGGTCCTTTTTATCCTTCCTCCCTCACTCTTCCACAGGACCCCGAGCTCTGCCTAATGCTTGGCTGTGAGTCTCAGCATCTGATTCAATCAGCTGCTGGGTGGGACCTCGCAGAGAACGGTTAAGTTTTGCTTCTGTTTGTAAACATAGTAAGATATCCTTAATGGTGGCAGGTTGGCTCTCTCTTATGCGGTGGGTCTCAGGTTGGGCCAGGCATTGGTCAGACATTCCTTCAGTCTCTATCTTTATCTCTGCATATCTTGTCGGTAGGGTAAGGTTTGGTTCAAAGGTTTTGTAGGTGGATTGGTGGTCCCCTCCCTTCACTATAGGTCCTGCCTGACTAGAAGGTGGTCTCCATGTCTCCCTCTGCTAGGAGGCGCAGCTAGAGACATCCCTATAGCCTCCCTGTAGCCTACCCTGTCGCAGGGCTCTGGCTTTTGTCAGTGATGCGCCCACTTTTGTTTTCCCTTTTCTTCCAGGCTCTCAACCCTCCCCTCCAGACTCTTCTCACATCTAATTCTACCCATTGTTTCCCTCCCCACACCCTCTCCTATCTAGTTTCCGCTCTACTTCCATTTCCACTGTCTACTGTATTTCCCCATCTGAGTGAGATTCAAGGAGGACCTCCTTTGGACCTTATTTGTTACATAGTTTCTGAGTCTCTTATTAGAGACCCAATATGGCTAATATGGCAGTACATGGCTAATATCTGCTTATAAGTGACACATGCCACATGTGTCTTTCTGAGTCTGGGTTACTTCACTCAGTATGATTGTTTCTAGTTCCATCCACTTGCCTGCAAATTTCATGATGCCCTTGTTTTTAATGGCTGAGTAGTATTCCACTGTGTAAATGTACCACATTTTCTTTATCCATTTTTTTGGTTAAGGGACATCTAGGTTGTTTCTAGTTTCTGGCTATTATGAATAAAGCTGCTATAAACATAGTTGAGCAAATGTCCCTGTTTTACCGTAGATCATCTTTTGGGTATATGCCCAGGAGTGGTATAGCTGGGTCTTGAGGTAGAGATGTTCCTAATTTTCCTAGAAAGCACCAGATAGATTTCCTAAGTGGTTGTACAAGTTATCACTCTCACCAGCAATAGAGGAATGTTCCCATTTCTCCATATCCTCACCAGCATGTGCTGTCAATGGACTTTTTTAAAATCCACTAATCATTGTTTATTTTCTTTTTTAAACATATACATTTATTTCATTTTGCATGAATAAAACAAACTACATACAACAAGAAGAACCATGAGACAATCATGCGTTATGTAAATGTTACATTCATAGTGATATGGCTATTTGTATTTGCATTTGTCTTTAATCTTAGCCATTCTGATAGGTCTAAGATGGAATTTCAGAATTATTTTGATTTGCATTTTCCTAATGATTATGGATGTTGAGCATCTCTTTAAGAGCTTCCTGGCCATTCACGATTCCCCTGTTGAGAATTCTCTGTTTAGCTCTGTACCTAATTTTTAATTGGATTCTTTTCTTTGTTGGTGATTAATTTCTTGAGTTCTTATATATTTTGATATTAGCCTTTTTGTCAGATGTAGAGTTGATGAAGATCTTTTCCCTATCAGTAGGCTGGCATTTTGTTCTGTTGACAGTATTATTTGCCTTACAGAAGCTTTTCAGTTTCATGAAGTCCCATTTATTAATTGTTGATCTTAGAACCTAAGTAGTTGGTGTTCTGTTCAGGAAGTTGTCTCCTGGCCAAGGCTGGTTCCCATTTTATTTTTCTGGTTTTATGTTGAGGTCTTTGATCCACTTTGACTTGAATTTTGTGCAGGATGGTAAATATGGATCTCTTTGCACACTTCTACATGCAGACATCCAGTTAGACCAGTACCATTTGTTAAAGATGGTTTACCTTTTTTCCATTGTATGGTTTTGGCTTCTTTGTCAAAAGTCAAGTGTCCATAGGTAGGTATGTTTATTTCTTGGTCTTCTATTCAATTTTCTTGATTAACCACTCCATTTCTAAGACAATACCATGCAGTTTTTTATTACTGTTGTTCTGTAGTATGGCTTGAAGTCAGGGATGGAGAAAGCCTCCAAGATTCCTTTATTATATAGGATTATTTTATTTATCTGGGGTTTTGTTTTTCCATGTCAAGTAGAGGATTGATCTTTCAAGGTAGATAAAGAATTGTGTTGGTATTTTGATTGGAATTGCATTGTGTTTGGTAAGATGGCCATTTTTACTATGTTAATCTTACTGATCCATGAGCATGGGTATCTTTACATCTTCTAGTATCTTCTTGAGTTTCTTTTTTCAGAGACTTAAAGTTCTTATTATACAGATCTTTCACTTGCTTAGTTACAGTTACATCAAGATACTTTACTTTTTTTGTGGTTATTATTAGGGTGTTGCTTTCCTAATTTCTTTCTCGGCCCATTTGTTGTTTTTATATATGAAAGGTACTGATTTTTTGAATTAATCTTTTATCCAGCTACTTTGATGAAGGTATTTATCAGCTGTAGGGGTTCTCTAGTAGAATTTTGGGGGTCACTTATATATAATCATATCATCTGTGAATAGGTATATTTTGACAATTTCCTTTCCAATTTATATCCCCCTGATCTCCTTTAGTTGTTTTATTGGTCTAGATAGAACTTGAAGCACTATATTGAAGTGATGTGGAGAGAGTGGGGAACCTTGTTTTGTTATGATTTTGGTGGAATTGTTTTGAGTTTCTCTCCATTTAATTTGATGTTGGCTATGGGCTTCCTACATATAACCTTTATTATGTTTGTGTATGGGTCTTATATCCCTGTTATCTCCAATACTTTTGTCATAAAGAAGAATTGGATTTTGTCAAAAGCTTTTTCTGCATCCAATCAGGTGATCATATGATGTTTTTCTTTCAATTTGTTTATATGGTGGATTACATGGATGAATTTTTTTTGTTGAACCATCTTACATCCCAGGGATGAAAACTATTTGATCATGTTGGATCATATATTTGATGTGTTCTTGGATTTGGTTTGTGAGTATTTTTGCATTAATGTTCATGAGGAAATTGTTCTAAAATCCTCTTTCTTGGTTGAGTCTATGTGTGGTTTAGGTATCCTGATGACTGTGACTTCATAGAATGAGTTTGACAATGTTTCTTCTGTTTCTGTTTTGTGAAATATTTTGAGAAGTATTGGTATTAGCTCTTCTTTGAAAGTCTAGTAGAATTATGCACTGAAAGGGATTTGGCCCTGGGATTTTTTTTCAGTTGGGAGACTTGGTGACTGCTTCTATTTCCTTAGGAGTTATAGGACTAATTAAACTCTTTACATAAACTTTACTTAACTTTGGTAAGTGATATCTATCAAGAAAACCATCCATTTCTTTTAGATTTTTCCAATGTTGTGAAATCCAGCTTTTTGAAGTAAAATCTAATGATTCTTTGGATTTCCTCAGTGTCTGTTGTTATGTTCCTCTTTTCATTTCTTATTCTGTTAATTTGGATATTGTGTCTCAGCCTTTTAGTTAGTTTTGCTAGAGGTTTGTCTATTTTGTCAATTTTCTCAAAGAAGTAGCTCTTGGTTTCATTAATTCCTATTCCTTGTATTTTTCTGTTTATTTTAAACTATTGATTTCAGCTCTGAGTTTGATTATTACTGCCATCTACTCCTCTTGGGTGTATTTGCTTCTTTTTGTTATAGAAATTTTAGGTGTGCTTTTAAATTGTTAGTATTAGAACTCTCCGTTTTTTAAGGAAGGCACTTAGTACCATGTACTTTCCCCCTAGCACTGCTTTCACTGTGTCTTATAAGGTTGGACATGTCCTTTGTTTCTGGAAAGTCTTTAATTTCTTTTTTCCTTCTTCTCTGACCCAGTGGTCATTGAGTAGAGAATTGGTCATGAGTTTCCATTAGTTTGTAGGTTTTCTCTTGTTTCTCTTGATGTTGAAATCTAGCTTTAGTCCATAGTGGTCTAATACAACACCAGGGATTATTTGAATTTTCTTGTATCTGTTGAGGCTTGCTTTGAGACCAAGTATATGGTCAATTTTGAAGATGATTCCATAAGGTGCCAAGAAGAATGTATATTCCTTTGTGTTTGGTTGAAATGTTCTATAGATATCTGTTAGGTCCATTTGATTCATGGCATCTGTTAGTTTAATTATTTATTTGTTAATTTCCGTCTCAATGTACTGTCCTTTGGTGAGAGTGGGTAGTTGGAGTCTCCCACAATTAATATGTGGGAATCAATGTGTGATTTAAGCTTAGTAATGTTTCTTTTACAAATATGAACACTTTTGCATTTGGGGGCATAGATACTCAGGATTGAATATGAAGTGTCTTTACTTTCTTTCTTAATTAATTTTGATTGGAGGTTTATTTTATTAGATATTAGAATGGCTCCTGCTTGCTTCTTGGGTCTGTTTGCGTGCAAAACCTTTTTCTAGCCTTTTACTCTGAGGTAATGTCTATCTTTGTTGCTGAGTTGTGTTTCTTGTATTCAGGAGAATGGTGGATTCTGTTTACAATCCAGTCTACTAGCCTGTTTATTTTTATTGGGGGATTGAGTCCATTGATGTTGAGAGATATTAATGACTAATGATTGCTAGCACCTGTTATTTTGAGGTTGGTGGTTATAGTATGTTTGTATGTTTCTCTTCTTTTGGTTTGGTGCAATAAAGTTATTTATTTCCTGTGTTTTCCTTGGTGTAGTTTACTTCCTTTGGTTGGAAATTTCCTTCTAGTATCTTCTGTAGAGATGGGTTTGTGTGTAGATGTATATTGTTTAAATTTGGTTTTGTTGTAAAATATCTTGTTTTCTCCATCTATGGTGATTGGAAGTTTTGCTGGGTACAATAGTCTGGGCTGACATTTGTGGTCTCTTAGGGTCTACAAGGCATCTGACGTGTAGAGACTCTGTTGAAAAGACAGACAGGTGTGATTCTAATAGATTTGTATTTATATGTTCCTTGGATATTTTTCCTTTTAGCTTTTAATATTTTTCTTTGTTCTGTACATTTAGTTTTTTGATTATTATGGGGAAGGAAAATTTTCTTTTCTAGGCTAATCTATTTTGTGTTCTGTAGAACTCTTTTATGTTTATAAGAATATCTTTCTTTAACTTGGAGAATTTTCTTCTGATTTTGTTGAAAATATTTTCTGGGCCTTGGAGCTGGGAATCTATCTCATCTATTCCTATTATTCTTAGGTTTCATAGTTTCTTTTCTTTGATTTCTTGGATGGTTTATGTCAGATATTTTTAGATTTAACATTTTTGACAGATATATCTATTTCTTCAATTGTATCCTCTACACCTGAGATTCTTTTTACCATCTCTTTTATTCTTTTGATGATGCATACTCTATAGTTTCTGTTCTTCCCTAAGATTTCCCTCTCCGGGATTTTCTTAGTTTGTGTTGTCTTTATTGTTTCTATTTCCATTTTCAGGTCTTGAAGCATTTTATTCACTTCCATCACCAGTTTGTTTATATTTTTCCTGTATTTCTTTAAGTGATTTATTTATTTCCTCTTTAAGGGCCTCTATCTGTGTGATTGTATTTTCCTATATTTCTTTAAGTGATTTATTTGTTTCCTCTTTAAAGGCCTCTATCATCTTCAGAAGCATAGATTTAAGGTCGTTTTCTTGTGTTTCAGTTGCGTTAGGCTATGCAGGGCTGCTTGCAGTGGGATAACTGGTTTCTGGAAGTGCCATATTGCCATGGCTTTTGGTGATTGTGTTCTTACACGGGCCTTTAGCCATCTGGTTGCCTCTGGTGGTGACTGGCTGTTCCTGGTGCCTGCTGGATTTCTCAAGTGTGCATGAAGAGCCCTGGGCAGGAGGCTAGATGTTCCTGGAGCAGCCCTCCTCAGGATGGTGGGTATGGTTGTGAACAGGTTGCTGCATCTTAGAGAATAGCCTGCCTTTTTTCTCAGGTGGCTGTTTCCTAGTTAGATACACAGGCAGGTGATTGGCATAAGGGTGTTTAGCCTGTATGATCCTGAGGATCATCTGGTCTCCTCAGGAACCCAGGAACCTTCCTCTGACTGGGGGGGAGGTCCTGGAGTCCGTAGTTGGATACTTGCTCGGAGCTGGTCTCTGAGCTCAAGTTGCCCAGATACCATGTGTTCTGGGCACCAGCATCTTGGAGAGAGATCTTGTATGCTCCTGAGGTCTGGCTGGTTTCCTCAAGTAGAGCCCTTTAGCGGAGGCTGGGTTTATTTTCGAGTATCGCAGGAGTTGGATGGCCATAGGCTAGACGTGTGTGCCTTTGGAACTGGGAGCTTTCCTCAGGATGGTGGATTAGCTGGGCGGCCATAGGCTGGAAGAGCTTGTTCCTGGCACCTATGGGCTGTCCTCTCATCTAGGGAACACAGATGCTGGTGCTTTGGAGTCCACAGCACAGCCTCTTGCTCGCTCTGCAGTCACTGAAGTCCTGCTACTCAGACACCTAGTGCGCCAGGCTCCACCATCTTAAATCTTCCCCATACTCCTTTTATTCCTTCTTATTTGAGCTTTTCTGGGAACAAAGGACACCTGGCCATATCAGAAAACTAGACAATTTTTTTGTATTGAAATTTTTGTGTGTTGTGTTTTGGTCCTACATTAAAATATCAACTAGGTTACCTCTTGCCTAAGTCCTTTGCACCCACCCCTGCTTTGCTTCTTGTATTTTTCTATAGGATACTCAATTTATACCAACCAGCAACCTTCCTTTCACTCTGTTCTTGACAGTGATATTCAACTTGTATTTTATTCTCATTTACATTCACCTTTAATTTATTCTTCATGTCCTTACCTTTAATTGTCATCTTCTGAGAGGAAAGTTACAGTTCTGGAATTGTCCAGATAAGTTTGGCCTACAGGCATGCTTGTATGGAATTGTCTTGATTTTTTAATCAGTACAGGAAGGCCCAGCTCATGGTAGGTGGAGTCATCTCTCGGCAGGTGGTTCTGGGCCATATGAGAATGTTAGCTAAGCATGGACCTATGGACAAGCCAGCCATCAAGCTGTATGCCTCTGTGGTTTCTGCCCTGAATGCCTGTCTTTACTTGGCTTAGTGATGGGCTGTGACCTAGAAATGTAAATCAAATAAACCCTCTACTCTGCTCCCCTCCCCTAACTGTCTTTTTTTTTTCATAGTTTTTGCCCAGCAACAGAAAGGACACTAGACTACTTCGTATTCAACTCCATTTCTCTAGTCTCAGGCAATTCCTTTTGAGAAAATTGTCTGGTTCTGAAGCATAAATTTGTCACTTATTATACTGTTAAAACTTTTATGGAGCACCACATCAGTGTATCTGTGTATGGTAGTCTGGGATTCCATAGAAAATGGACTGAGGCAGCGATGACATTTTATTTTGCAGGAAAGGAAGTAAGAGATGTGTATGTAGCATAAGGAAGTTGAATATGAGGATTTCTCTGGTTCCCTCCGTGACAAAAGCAAGTGTTCAGAAAGGAGAATAGAACCTTAAGTTTGCAGTTTGTAACATCATTAGATACAGTAAAAAAACAATGGTGTTGCATTGTTTGGCTGAACTCTTAATCAGGTGCGTGGTACTGAAAACTCCATAGACAACACAATATGGGGGACAAAGAATAAGGCATTTGTTTTAAAAGTGAGCAGTCTTACAAGATTATCATTCCTAGTTTGCAAGGAGAAAATCCTCAGCTCATTTCAGTGAATTTTTTGGCAGTAAATAGCTATGGTGACTGATAGCTAAATGTGATCATGCCACAATAAACCATGGTATCACCCTCTACAGAGGTTTCTGGTAAAGACAGGTAACTGCAATTATTCCTGTAATATTGTTCTTTTTTTTTTTTTTGGCCTGAAACAATGTAAAATTTATTTTCTTTCTACAACAATCATTTCATGGGAACAACTGCCATTTAATTAAAAGTTTAGAAGGACACTATATTTTGAGATACAGAGATTAAAGCTTATTGTCATTTGAGATCAAGCTTACCATAATCCTGAAACTTTAATTCAACTTCTTACAAAATTATATAATATATAGACAATGTTCCAATTGGATATTTGACATAAAATATTTAGAGTAATAAAGTCTATATTTATAAAAGCTAATAAGTAGTGCATTCTGCAAGCATTGACATTGTATTTCTCATTATATAAAAACCACACCCATACCCTCCCTCCCCAAACCTCTTCCCCCCCTCCTCCACCACACAGATAACGTCTCTCCTTGCCTACCTTGAACTGTCAGAGTGGCTGATGCTTCAGCTCTCCCAACCTTATTTTCTGCATCACAAGTGTATGATCCCATGTCACCAGCCATCACCTTCTGAATTTTCAAAGTGTGATCATCTTGGATTTCATATCATCTGAGTCTTTCTGCTTCTGGGTTAACTCACTCATTATGATCATTTCTAGCTCAATCCATTTATCCACAAATTTCGGGAATTCCTTGTTTTTAATAGCTGAGTAGTATTCCATAGTGTATATGTACCATAGTTTCTTTATCCATTCTTCTACTGAGGGACATTTAGGCTGTTTCCATGTTCTGGCTATTATGAATAAGGCTGCTATGAACATGGTTGAGCAAATTTTCCTGTTGTGTGCTGGTGCATCTTCTGGGTATATTCCAAGGAGTGGAATAGCTGGGTCTTGAGGAAGCCCTATTCCCAGTTTTCTGAGATAGCACCAGATAGATTTCCAAAGTGGCTGTACTAGTTTGCATTCCCACCAGCAATGAAGGAGTGTTCCTCTCTCCCCACATCCTCACCAGCATGTGGTGTTGCTTGAAATTTTGATCTTAGCCGTTCTGATGGGTGTAAGATGGAATCTCAGAGTTGTTTTGTGTAATATTGTTCTTACTGTATCATTTTTATCCCTGTCTTTAAGGACAAATTAAAAAGTATTTTATTTTCTACACCATTTTTTTTGATTTACTATGATTAAATAATAATTGTGGAACAATTAATGACCCATATAAAAGAGGATTCATAACTTAAGGTCATACTTTCTTTCTGATTCAAGCCAAATGAATCCATCTCCCATTTAAACCACATATATTCAGTTTGTCTGATGCATTTGTTTATTTAAACAATATCAAGTCTCATTGTAAATGTAGAACATGATCACTTCAGAGGATCTGCTTAAATGTGTCTTAAATGGGAGCTCTGGGGTGAGTTTGAAGACATGTTGAGTCATACTGTGTCTATTTGGGAGTAGATGAAATTATTATAGTCCATTAGTTATTAAGGATGTTTAAGATTGTCCCATTTCTTATAGATTCTCTTGAACAATTTATTTGACAGTTAAAGACATAACTGTCTCAAAATCATCACTGTCGAGGCCAGATCTTATTTGTAAGGGATTTGTGTTAAAACATATAAGAGATTGCTCTGGGACTGTTTCAGACATCAAGCGTCAGTGGATTTTATTTTATTTTTTTTGTGGCTGTTTCAGTTATTTGATGGTAGAGAAATGAATGTGGTTCCTTTCAGTTGAGAGTCTAACATAATGTAAACTGATTGAGTGAGCAACGCCCCCTAAGTAGTTATGATTATTATTTTTCAGTCACTTGATGGGTTTGCTTTTCCTACCCAGACTTCTCTCTACCTATATCTTCACTCAGAAGATGCAATAATTGAGCAAGAGCTGTGTGAAAGGAGAGTACGGGTGTTAGAGTTTGACCCCAGCTGCTATTTCTAAGGTCTAGTGTTGCCAGTATATCAGGAAGCATGAGTATTTCCAAGGGCTTGTTAAAAATACAGATTCAGACTCAAATAACCCCAGGTGACTCATGTGGAATGCTAGTTTGAAAAAGACTCACATGCTAATTTGGCAATAATTTATAGACTTGCTTTTAAAAATATTGTGAGCTTAAAATGGATAGGTCTTACTTCTTTGAGGAATTTACTTTAAATGTCCTTAGAGATTGCAAGCCCCCTTTTTATTTTTTGGTCTAAAACAGAATGTGTAAAATAAAAATAAAATGTCTGAGCTAGTCAGATCCAACAGTCTGGTCGTACAAGTGTCATTTAAATACTATGCAAGTTTCCTGATGTCCTGAGTGAGAGGGATTTGACCTTGTTCAATAGTTTATTTTATTTTATTTTTGTTGTTGTTGTTTCATCTCAGGGAGGAAATGCAAATAAACCAATATCAGCAAACACTCAGTTTGTCTTGCTAACTGCAAGTATGATGATGTTTGATATCAGAGAATAAATGGATCTATAGGATAATGTCTTTGTTTTCGAGGGAGTTTGCTTTTTGTGTGGAAATGATGTATTTAATTGAAATGTAGAAATGTGAGTAAATGACTACTTCTAATATGATAGAGAATTTTAAAGGAAATATTAAATGCACAGAAGCAACTTGAGGTTAGAGTGAGAGCAAAGTAGCAGGATTCTTTTCCTGCCTCATCCAGGGCTCCCCAGAGCAACACGTTTCTTTTCACCATGGCTGCCATGGTGTTACTACTTTCCCTTCAGTTGAACTGAGCTTTGGTAAGAACGATTTCCATGCTGATGCCATTTCACACATTAAGGGACAGGAGACTTTCTTTGTTGGGGGAAGACATTGAGTCTAAATGAGGACTGCAAAAAGGCCATAACCTGGGCTTGAACTCCGGTGGTAGGAGTTGTGGAAAGCGACAGAGAAGATTAGTAATATGGAAGGGTGCTGAAGAGGGAAGCATGAAAAACAGCAAGTGGGCTTATGTCAGCATTAAAAATAACGCTTGCTAACTGCAAGTGAAATTTGACATTGATAGTTCAGTTGCTTTCAAGTGTTAAGTAGTCATTGACTTAACTGAGCTTGCATCATCTTCCCTAGTAGTTTATTAAGGACACAAAGGAGCAAGGGATACTGTGAGCATTCTGTCACTTCAGAAGATACAAATTAAAATAAGTTACACATTCAGCATAAAGTTAATGTCCTTATAAATATCTAAAGGTTGCAATGCCAGTGTTCTATATTTTATTTCAAAGTGAAACTTGTTAACTATAGTTGTAACTGTAACTATAGCTCGGATAACATATATCTCTAATATTTCAAAATTTGCAACTTTGGAAGTGCTGTGTACAAAACAGTGTTTGCACCCTTAAAATGATGTAGAGGGAAAAAGGGAAATTTTATCTATAAAAGTGTTTTATTTGTACATAATTATTCTTTAAAGAGACTGTAGCTATAGATCTCTGAAGAATTTTTTTTTTCCTTTTTTAACAAATACTCAAGACCTGATAATATAAACATGTCTTCCTTTCTGGAGTTTTCCCCCCTTATCTTTTTGATCTTTGCGAACCCAGTACCATTGAAAAATAACAATTCTGAGGGCTGTTGTCTTTGCAGATTTTGCCTTCTGTTCTCAGGCACTTCAAGCCTACTTCAGAGGTACTTTATGAAGAGAGACAGAATAAGTTGTAGCTACATGTAAAGTTAAAAGATTTTTAAACTTGGGATTTTCTTTTTTTTCAAGACAGGGTTTCTCTGTGTAGCCTTGGCTGTCCTGGACTTGCTTTGTATAACAGGCTGCTGGTGTGGAATTTGCGGTGTAAATCAGGCTGGCTTTAAAACCACAGAGATTCACCTGCCTCTGCCTCTGGAGTGGTGGCATTACAAGCATGCACCACCACACCTTATTTGTATATTCTGTATTGACTTCATTAAGCCTACATTTATGTACCCTTTTAGTTTGTTCCACAAAGAAACAAAGTTTACTCAGCCTGAAATTCTTATAGTCATGAAAAGTTCCATACTTTAATTAAAAATATAAAATCATGAAAACAGAAGCATCTTGGATATTGACCTTCAAATCCAGTGCCAGTGCTAGATCCTGCTGTCAATTCCTGTCCACCTTCTCGTTCTTTCCCTGTCTCATTTCTTTATCTAGCATGCCCAACCTGTGCACTGCAGTGACTATAGGCGGTCTCCAACGGGATGATGACACAACTGCTAATTTTTGGCTTTGCAGTAACATGAAGGTGGTACACATTTAGTGGAAACTGTACAATGCGTTTTTATTTTTCCTCATCTAGCATCTACCTTTGCGATACTGGGCCACAGCAATGAGCTCAAGCTGCTGACAGTGGTAAGCAACTGTTAAGCTCAGTGCTCTGTGCTGGTAAGCTGTGCTGTTTTCTGGGTTGGGTATATTGTACATTGCACACAACATTTTGACTTACAGTGTTTTCAACTTAACATTGTGTACCTAGTACCATTTGAAGTCCAGGAAAACTCTATCTTATTTGCATATGTTCCTTTGCTTTGGTCTAAATGTTTTGTCACACATGTGCATATGGATTCCTAAATATATAGTTAACTTTTATACACTTCTCAATTAAAAAAATAAAGTCTTTATTTTGAGAATTGATTTTGTTATTCAATATTATGTTTGTAAGATTTATCTATGTGATTTCATCATATATTTTGTATAAATTTCCTTTTGAGAACATGCCACAATCAATCTACTTTCTTTTTGATAAGCATTGGGTTGTACCTAACACGTTGCTATAATTACGTATGTGGTTATGAATACTGTTGAATGCATTAAGTGCAAGGGTTTAACTAGAATGCATACTGAAGAGCAGAAATAGCTGCTTGTAGCAAAAATACTCGACCAATTTTCTGGGACTAAACATTGTGTTCTGAAGTACTTACAACATTTAGCACTTATGAATATCATTTTCTTTCTCGTTGTATTGTCAGGCTTTATTACTTCAATTATAAATGGTATTATATTATTATGTTACTTGGCATTTCTCCCATTACAAGTTGGGAATCTTCACCCAGTATTATAAGTTATATGTACTTTTTAGTTATTAAATACTTGTTCAGAATTTTGCTGTTATTTTCTTTAGTGTTTATATGTAGTTGTTTCAATTGTTGAGCTCTTCCCTGGGTATTGTTTATTTGCCTAAATGTTGTCAAATTATCTTCTCTCAGTTTGTACTTTGTAATATTGTCGTGTTTTTTTTGAGGTGTACTTGAAAGTGTAATAAGTGGCACATGTGTGAGGTACACAAGTTAATATCTGG
The DNA here is from genome assembly GCA_907169655.1 of Acomys percivali. Taxonomy (NCBI): domain Eukaryota; kingdom Metazoa; phylum Chordata; class Mammalia; order Rodentia; family Muridae; genus Acomys; species Acomys percivali. Next base: position 5,238 of record CAJRSG010001474.1, on the reverse strand, counting down.
CTATTTATATACATTATTAACATAGCCATGATAGAAAGATTATCCATTCAAAATATAAGATTTTTCCCTTTCTATAGCTGAGTGTTATTCTATTGTGTGGTTGACTAGACTTTGTTTATTTGATCATCTATTCAAATATATTTGGTTTATTCCCATGTACCAATTTTGAAATAGACATGGATATATATGTATATATATTTACTTTTATTTTAGATAAACAACAACAGAATGAATGACTAGATGAATTAATAAAGCATGTGTATCTCTTGAAAAAACTTCCCAACTCTTTTTTAGAGTTTTATAAATTGTTTGTATACAGGAGTTCCAATTCCCTCTCTTTCCTGTCAGTGCTCCAGATAATCAGATCTGACTATAATCATTCTAATGAATGTGTGGTATTATCTCATTGTGGTTTTAATTTTCATTCTTCCAATGATGTTGAGCATTATATTTTGGTGAAATGTATGCTCTTATATTTTACCAGTTTTGTATTAGATTTCTAATAGTTTGAGTGTTCTTATATTCTAGTGCAACTATTTTAAGCAAGATGATGCTTATTCTAGCTCAAGAGTTTCAAGTTTTTAGTTTATTGTTCTTTTGAAAGCTGATTTCTTTCTTTCTTTCTTTCTTTGGTTATTTTAAGATTTTTCTCTGTCTTGGTGCCATGGAATTCCATTTTGATATATTTCATACTAACCATAACATTTCTTCCATCTTTCTTACTAAACTATTGGAGCATTCTCAAGTTATAAGAACCAGATAGTGATGGCACATGCCTTTGTCCTAGCACTAATGAAGTAGAGGCATGCTGATCACTGTGAATTTGAGGCTAGTCTGGTTTACCGAGTGAGTTCCAGGACAGCTAGGGATATACAGGGCTATGCAGAGAAACCTTGTCTAGAAAAACAAAAGGAAAACATTAAAATTAGTACCTGTATGCTTTGTCCAATCATGACATCATTAGTGCATCTTAAAATAATTACATTTTTAATTACTGGAAGTTATGTTGGCTCTACCCATTCTGCTAATTCATTCTTATTGGACCATTATTATTTTCTCATTATTGTGCTTTAATAATTATATAATTAAAAGTATCAGACATATACATTCTGTATTCTGTATCAGAGGACTGAGGGAGCAATAAACTTGTTACTTTTAAGTCTGCTGTTCTAGTCATTGTTTTATCTCCTGAATCTCATTTGTCATAGCATCCTGGTTTGTCATGGCTGTGTGTGCAGATGATGATTCTTAGACACCTCCCTTGTAGGCTTCAATTCCAGCGATACTTTTTAAAGCACATGTCCTAGTCAGGGCATAACTGATTCGAAGGTCACTCAGTCTTTTTCAGTGTCAAGCAGTTGTCCTCAAAATCACCTTTTCATTAAAAGTTACATAATGTAGCCTGATGGAGTAGTAACTGTACTCTTATTTGTCCTAAGTATGAAAATAGGTTTACAGAAAACATTTTTGGGGTCATTTGGGGAACCTAACTGTGATTGTAAAATGCCCTTAGAAAAGCCAGTTTAATTGGTAACATGTTTTCTTTGGAGTAGTTTTATACTTTAGAGAAAAGTTACAAAGTCATTATAAGGATTTTATATAGATCCCCATTGTGTTTCCCCTACCATCAACACCTTCCACCAGTGTTGTAGCTAATAGTAACATATCATCAGGTGCTTATGAGCTAGTGGTCTATCTGGATCACATTTCCTTAAGTGTTAGCTCAGTCTCTCTGTGTTCCAGGAGTGCTAACCACTGGGTTAGCACATTGTAACTCTTTGTCAGTCTTCTGTTTCCTTGCTCTTTTTTAGGCTGTGACAGTTTCTCAAAGCCTTTGACACATGTGTTAAATTTTTATCTTCCCCATTATGGATGACTCCAAACAAAATTAATACCATTGCTTGTTGTTTACATATTTAGTCCTTCCAAATTTGTTTTCTTACATTTCTTTAGTTTTGCTTTTCCTCTCCCTCCCCAGATGTGAGATGAAAAAACAAAAAGAAAAACAAAACAAAACAAAAAAACCAAACCAAACCAAACAAAAAACCATGCACTATGTATCCCTTTTACACTGGGGTAATTCATTTACCACTATGTTCTTTTGAAATTCATTTGGGTTTTCAGATAATTCGATAGCCTATTATCTCTTATGTCCCAATAATATCTGGATTTATGGACTTACTACTGTTTTGCTGTTCAACTGTTGAACAACACCTTAATTGAATGGAGTTGCTGTGTTATTCTGACACTGGTAAAAAAAAAAAGTCAGTTCTCATTCTTTCCTGACATTTTCTTTACAGATATTCAAGAATTTTATGAGGTGACGTTATTAAACTCTCAAAAAAGTTGTGAACAGAAGATAGAGGAAGCGAATCAGGTTGCACAAAAGTGGGAGAAGACGCTCATTCTTGACCCATGCCGTGATGGTCTTCAAAAGTCCTCAGAGGTATGCTGTGGAAATTCCTCAGAGAGTTGGAGAGAAGGAGATTCGTGTTTGCAAAGGAGTGGGGCCGCCATTGTCACAATGTAGTTACTGTTCCTGTCAAATGTTCAATATGCCAATACGCTTGCAGTCGTAATCCTGGGAAGTCTGGATTTTTCTCTAAGAGACAATTTAGACCACAGGAGGTCATGCTTTTCATATTTAAGGATATGCTTTTTTCAACTAAACAAGTGAAATTTGTCAGGACTATTGTCTTAATTTGAGGTGACTCCAGTTTGAACATTCACATGACCAACCCAGACAATACGCCTTCCCTAGAGATACTCCTGAATAGAAATAGAAGTACTATTATAATTGATTTGTGTCCTTGAATTATTTGAGTTCTTTGAAATATTTTATATAGGTAATTCCTAGAATACATATATTAATGGTAATGCATATGCATTTAAAATATACTTTAAATAGTCAAACATTTTTACATGTATATATTCTTCTTTTTAAAATTAATTAATTAATTTACTTTATGCCCCTCCTTTCCTTCTAGTCTTCTCTCCTCACCTTCCCCTATATCCTCTCCCTTTCTTCTCACAGAAGGGGCGACCTCCCATGGACATCAACCTGCCCTGGCACATCAAGTAGGACTGAGCACATCTTCTGTTGAGGCTAGACAAGGCTGTCCACTTAGGTTAAAGGACTCCAATGGCAGGCAACAGAGTCATAGACAGCCCCTGCTCCTGCTGTTAGAGGTCCCGTATGAGGACCAAGCTACACATCTGTTACATATGTGTTTGGAGGGGCCTAGATCTGTTCCATAGATGCTCTCCGGTTGATTGTTCAGTCTCTGTGAGGCCCTATGGGTCCAGGTTAGCTAATTTTGTAGGTTTTCTTGTGGTATCCTTGACTGATTCTTTCAATCCTTCCTCTTCCTGTTTCATAAAATTCCCCAAGCTCCACTGAATGGTTAGCTGTGGGTCTCTGCATCTGTTTTCATCAGCTGCTGTGTGAAGCCACTCAGATGATTGTTATGCTAGCCTTCTGTCTGCAAGGATAGCAGACTATTATTAATAGTGTCAGGGTAGGCTCTCTCTTATGGCAGGTGACTCAAACTGGGCCAGTCATTGGTTGACTAGGTCAAAGGTTTTGTGTGTGGGTTGATGTCTCCCACCCTCTACTGGAAGTCCCACCTGGCTACAGGAAGTGGCCAGTTCAGGCTCCATTCATCAGCTGCTAGGAGTCTCATCTAGGATCACCACCATAGATTTGAGGGAGCCTCCCCAGTCCCAGAGATGCCCCCTCCCACTCTCCCACCCAGTTCTCTTCCTCTATCTATTTCAGATGTTTATTTTATTTCCTCTTCTGAGGGATATTCAAACATTCTCCCTTGGGTCTTCTTTGTTACTTAGCTTCTTTGAGTCTGTGGGTTGTAGGATGGCTATCCTGTACTTTATGGCTAATATCCACTTACAAATGAGTACCTACCATTCCTGTCTTTCTAGGTCTCGGTTACTTCACTCAGGATGATAGTTTCCATTTCCATCCATTTGCTTGCAGTTTTCATGATGGCATTGTTTTTTAATGGCTGAGCAGTATTCCGTTGTGTAAATGTACCACATTTTCTTTATCCGTTGTTTGATTGAGGGACATCTGGGTTGTTTCTAGTTTCTGGCTATTATGAATAAAGTTGCTATGAACAATATGCATCCTCCAGAGACACTCTTGAATTTCAAAATGTGGTTGTATAGGTAATGGGGAACTGGAGCTGACTAGTGGGAAAATCAAGAGTGCTCTAAGTCTGTGAGTTTCATAGCAAAGATACATATCCTAGAGTGTGGGTGACATGAGTCTTTAGTATGTAGGAAAAAATAATAGAAGTATTATTTCCATTGACTTTTGTCTTTGATTTATTTATTTATATTTTATTTTATTTTTTTATTTTTTCATATTACATCCCAATTGTTATCCCATCCCTTGTATCCTCCCATTCCTCCCTCCCTCACATTTTCACCCTATTTTCCTCCCCTATGTCTGTGACTGAGGGGGACCTCCTCCCCCTCTATATGATCATAGGGTATCAAATATCTTCTTGGTAGCCTGATATCCTTCCTGTAAGTGTTACCGGGCCTCCTCATCAAGGTGACATGGTCAAATATAGGGCACCAGAGTTTGTGTGAAAGTCAGTCCCCGCTTTCCATTCAATGGTGGAGAATGTCCTGTCCATTGGCTAGATCTGGGTAGGGGTTCGATGTTTACTGCGGTTTTTTTGAAATATTTTATATGTAGTTAATTCCTAATATGCATATAGTAATGACAATGCATATGGATTTAAAATATAAGTTACATACGCAAGCAAACAATTTTAAAAGCCAGGATTATGTGAGTAACAGTTTGATGCACGGAGTTTAAGGTCAATGTGAAGACAACTCCGGAGTCAGAGACAGAGTGGTGACGCTTTTGTGTATCTGAGGAGCTACTAGCATTTGTAGGCTGCTGGGAGAGGAAAAGCTGTTTTTCTGCGTGAGTGTGGCTCCTGTTGTGTCACTCATGCTCCAGTGGCTAGCCTCATACACACGGACATATGTATCATACTCAGTAGACTTAGTGGTCTATTAAACAAACCAATTGGGAGAACATGAAGTTAGGAGGTTGTGGGTGGTGGTACAGAATAAGTTTGATGGGAGAGTGAGATGTACATATGATCAAAATACATCACATAATTTGTAAAAGTCTTAAAAAATAAGGACACCGTATCACACACACACACACACACACACACACACACACACACACACACACAC
>CAJRSG010001467.1:9489-19774 GCA_907169655.1 Acomys percivali | reverse complement strand
GAAGGTCTTTGCAAATCTGTACAGTAGTTTCCTATTGTTGACTGGGTCGGTATTTTTTTCACAAGGGACTGAATGAATATACTATTCATTATTGTACTATTAGCTGAATCACTAACAGTAGAAAAGTTAAGAGATTCTGAATTCATTAATAACATTAATTTTATTACATTTAATATGACTTATCATTAGTAGATATTTGATACTTTTTCTAGCTCAGTGTATAGCACCTAGAAGACCTAAACTGTTTTTTCGGTAGTAGGTAGGTTTGCTAGTCATTGTATTTAGAGAGGGCTGAGGTGCTTTTGTAAATACAGCAGAAACAGTAAGGTATGCTAAGTTTTCTTCTCTTTTTTCCCTCTCTCTTTTTTTTTACAGGGTTTCTCTGTAGCTTTGGCTGTCAAGCCCTTGGTTTGTAGATCAAGCTGTCCTTTAACAGACAGAAATCCATTAGCCACTGCCTTCCAGCGGGTTGGAATTATAGGCTGTACCACCACGCCCAGCTCTATTAACTTTTGAAATAGGCCTGCTCTTACAATATAAAAGCTCAATTTGCTTCTTTTTTTGTTATTTTTGTTTTTTGTTTTTTTTGTGGAGGAGGAGGTATAGACATTTACTTAAGACAAAACGTTTGTAAATCCTCAGGGAATTGTGTTAATGTCTTAATTTGTGGAATTGTCTTCTCAGTGACTTGCTGTCCTTCCTCTGAGTGCCACTAGGACTCCCCCACCAGGGGACATAGTCAAATGTGAGGCACCAGAGTACTTGAGAAAGTCAAATCCCTCTCTCCACTCAAGTGTGGAGACTGTTCTGTCCATGGGCTAGATCAGGGTAGGGGTTTAAATTTTACCGCCTGTATTGTCCTTGGCTAGGGCCTTAGTTTGAGCGGGACCCCTTGGCCCAAATCTGCCTATCAAAATGTTCTACTTGTAGGTTTCTAGGACCCACTGGATCCTTCTACATTGCTATTCTCCCATTGTTCTCTCATCTAGAGTCCCAATAGGATGTCCTCCCCTCGGTCCCAGTTTCCTGGTAAGGGAAGGCTTTCATGGGACATGCCCCTTGGGCTAGTATGCAGATATAAGTGAGTATATACCATTTGAGTCTTTCTGCTTCTGGGTTAACTCACTCATTATGATCATCTCTAGCTCAATCCATTTGTCCACAAATTTCGGGAATTCCTTGTTTTTAATAGCTGGGTAGTATTCCATAGTGTATATGTACCACAGTTTCTTTATCCATTCTTCTACTGAGGGACATTTAGGCTGTTTCCATGATCTGGCTATTATGAATAAGGCTGCTATGAACATGGTTGAACAAATTTTCTTGCTGTGTGCTGGTGCATCTTCTGGATATATTCCAAGGAGTGGAATAGCTGGGTCTTGAGGAAGCCCTAGTCCCAGTTTTCTGAGATAGCACCAGATAGATTTCCAAAGTGGTTGTACTAGTTTGCATTCCCACCAGCAATGAAGGAGTGTTTCTCTCTCCCCACATCCTCTCCAGCATGTGGTGTCGCTTGAGTTTTTGATCTTACCCATTCTGATGGGTGTAAGATGGAATCTCAGAGTTGTTTTGATTTGCATTTCCCTGATGACTAAGGAGGTTGAGCATTTCTTTAAGTGTTTCTCAGCCATTTGATATTCTTCTGTTGAGAATTCTCTGTTTAGTTCCACGCCCTATTTCTCAATTGGGTTATTTGGTTTGGTGGTGTTTAATTTCTTGAGTTCTTTATATATTTTGGATATTACACCTTTGTCAGATGTAGGGTTGGTGAAGATCTTTTCCCAGTCTGTAGGCTGTCGCTTTGTTCACTTGACCGTGTCTCTAGCCTTACAGAAGCTTCTCAGCCTCATGAGTTTCCATTTATTAATTGTTGACATTAAGGCCTGGGCTGTTGGTGTTCTGTTCAGGAAGTTGTCTCCTGTGCCAATATGTTCCAGGCTCTTCCCCACTTTTTCTTCTAACTTACTTAGTGTCTCTGGTTTTATGTTGAGGTCTTTAATCCACTTGGATTTGAGTTTTGTGCAAGGTGACAAATATGGGTCCAGTTGCATTTTTTTACACATAGACATCCAGTTAGACCAGCACCATTTGTTGAAGATGCTATCCTTTTTCCATTGAATGGATTTGGCTTCTTTGTCAAAAATCAAGTGACCATATGAGTGTGGATTCATATCTGGGTCTTCAATTCGATTCCACTGATCAACCAGCCTGTTGCTGTGCCAGTACCATGCTGTTTTAATTACTATTGCTTTATAGTACAATTTGAAATCAGGTATGGAGATTCCTCCACAGCACCTTTTATTGTACAAGTTCGTTTTTGCTATTCTGGGTTTTTTGTTTTTCCATATGAAGTTCAGAATTGAACTTTCAATGTTTTTAAAAAATTGTGTAGGTATTTTGATAGGGATTGCATTGATTCTGTAGATTGTTTTTGGTAGGATGGCCATTTTTACTATGTCAATTCTCCCTATCCTTGAGCAAGGAAGATCCTTCCATCTTCTCATGTCATCTTCAATCTCCTTCTTCAGAGTTTTGAAATTTTTTTCAAACGAGTCCTTCACTTGCTTAGTTAAAGTAACTCCTAGATATTTTATATTGCTTGTGGCTAATGTGAAGGGTGTGGCTTTCCTAATTTCTTCCTCTGCAAGCTTGTCATTTGTGTATAGGAAGGCTACAGACTTTTTTGAGTTAATTTTGTATCCAGCCAAATTGCTGAAAGTATTTATCAGCTGTAGGAGTTCTCTGGTGGAATTTTGAGGGTCACTTATGTACACTATCATATCATCTACAAATAGGGATAGTTTGACTTCCTCCTTTCCCATTTGGATACCCTTGATCTCCTTTTGTTGTCTTATTGCTCTGACTAGAACTTCGAGTACTATATTGAAGAGATATGGAGAGAGTGGGCAGCCTTGCCTTGTTGCCGATTTTAGAGGAATTTCCTTGAGTATCTCCCCATTTACTTTAATTTTGGCTATTGGCTTGCTGTAGATAGCCTTTATTATGTTGAGGAAAGTGCCTTGTATCCCCGATCTCTCTAAAACTTTAAACATGAATGGGTGTTGGATTTTATCAAATGCTTTCTCTGCATCTAAAGAGATGATCATGTGTTTTTTATCTTCAGTTTGTTTATATGGTGGATTACATTGATGGATTTCCGTATATTACACCATCCCTGCATGCCTGGAATGAAGCCTACTTGGTCATGATGAATGATATCCTTTATGTGTTCTTGTATTCGTTTTGCAAGAATTTTATTTAGTATTTTTGCATCGATGTTCATTAGAGAAATTGGTCTGAAATTCTCTTTCTTTGTTGAGTCTTTGTGAGGCTTAGGTATCAACGTGACTATGGCCTCATAAAATGAATTTGGTAATGTTCCATCCAATTCTATGTTTTGGAGTAGCTTGAAAAGTATCGGTATTAGCTCCGCTTTGAAGGTCTGGTAGAATTCTGCACTGAAACCATCTGGCCCTGGGCTTTTTTTGCTTGGGAGACTATCAATGATTGCTTCTATTTCTGTAGGGGAAATGGGACTATTTAGCTTGTTTATCTGTTCTTCACTCAACTTAGGCAAGTGAAATTGATCAAGAAAGTCATCCATTTCCCTTAGGTTTTCAATTTTTGTGGCATATATGCCTTCAAAGTAGGATCTTATGATTCTTTGTATTTCTTCAGTGTCTGTTGTTATGTCTCCCTTTTCATTTCTGATTCTGTTGATTTCAATACTGTCTCTCTGCCTTTTAGTTAGTTTGGCTAGCGGTCTGTCTATCTTATTGATTTTCTCAAAGAACCAGCTCTTGGTTTTGTTGATTCTTTGGACTGTTTTCTTAGTTTCTAATTTGTTAATTTCAGCCCTGAGTTTGATTATTTCCAGACGTCTACTCCTTTTGGGTGTTTCTGCTTCCTTTTTTTCTAGGGCTTCCAGCTGTTTTGTTAAGTTGCTTATGTGCAATGTTTCCAATTTCTTTTTAAAGGCACTTAGTGCTATGAGTTTTCCTCTTAACACTGCTTTCACTGTATCCCACAAATTTGGGTATGTTGTTCCCTCATTATCATTGAATTTCAGAAACTCCTTGATTTCTTTCTTTATTTCTTCCCTGACCCATGTGTCATTTAGCAGAGAGTTGTTTAGTTTCCACGTACGTGTAGGCTTTTTGTTGTTTCTGTTGTTGTTGAATTGCAGCCTAAGAGCATGGTGATCTGATAGGATACAAGGTTTTATTTCAATCCTCTTGTATCTGTTGAGGCCTGCTTTGTGACCTACGATGTGATCCATTTTGGAGAAGGTTCCATGGGGTGCAGAGAAGAAGGTATATTCTTTCTTGTTTGGGTGAAAGGTTCTATAGATATCTGTTAGATCCATTTGACCCATGGCATTGGTTAATGATGTTATTTCTCGGCTTAGTTTCTGTTTCAATGACTTATCCTTCAGTGAGAGTGGGGTGTTGAAGTCTCCCACTATTATTGTGTGGTGATCGATGTGTGGTTTAAGTTTTTTTAGCAGATCTTTTACAAATGTGGGTGCCCTTGTATTGGGAGCATAGATGTTTAGAATTGTGATGTCATCTTGGTTGACTTTACCTTTGATGAGTATGAAGTGTCCTTCTGCATCCCTTTTGATTAATTTTGGTTGAAAGTCTATCTTGTTTGATATTAAAATGGCTACGTCTGCTTGCTTCTTGTGACCATTTGCTTGGAATATGTTTTTCCAACCTTTTACCCTGAGGTAATGCCTATCGTTATAGGTGAGATGTGTTTCTTGAATGCAGAAGAATGTTGGATCTTGTTTATGCACTCATTCAGTTAGTCTATGTCTTTTTATTGGAGAATTAAGACCATTGATGTTGAGAGATATTAACGACCAGTGACTGTTAAGAGTCTTAATTTTGATGTTGTTTCCAATCGAGTGTTTGTGTAGTTGTGTTTTTGCCATGGTATAGTTACCTATTTCCTGAGTAGTTTTGGTTGTAGCTTGACCCATTGGGATGGAGTTTTCCTTCTAGTACCTTCTGTAAAGCTGGATTTGTGGATAGGTACTGTTTGAATTTGTTTTTGTCATGGAATATTTTGTTTTCTCCATCAATGGTTATTGAAAGTTTTGCTGGGTAAAGTAGTCTGGCCTGGCATCTGTGGTCTCTCAGGGTTTGCAGGATCTCTGTCCAGGCTTTTCTGGCTTTTATGGTCTCTGCTGAGAAGTCTGGCGTAATTCTGATAGGTTTGCCATTGAATGTTATTTGGCCCTTTTCCCTTGCAGCTTTTAATATTTTTTCTTTGTTCTGTATGTTTTGTGTTTTGATTATTATGTGACGGGCAGTTTTCTTTTCTGGTCAATTCTATTTGGTGTTCTGTAGGCCTCTTGTATGTTTATAGGTATCTCTTTCTTTAGGTTGGGGAAATTTTCTTCTATGATTTTGTTGAGAATAGTTTCTGGGCCTTGGAGTCTGATATCTTCTCTTTCTTCAATGCCTATTATCCTCAGATTTCTTCTTTTCATGGTGTCCTGAATTTCTTGGATGTTTTGTGTCAGGAGTTTTCCAGATTTGGTATTATCTTTAATAGTTGCTTCAAGATCTGTGATTGTATCTTCTAGACCGGAGATTCGTTCTTCTGTCTGTCTCTTGGATTCTGTTAGAAAAGCTCACCTCTGTGTTGCTTGCCTTCCTCTCTGAAGTCTCACGTTCTCGTTTTTCTTCTGTCTGTGTGTTTATCATTGAATCCATTTTCCTCTTCAGATCTTGAACTGATTTTTTTATTTCTTTCACCTCATTTTTTGTATATTCCTGAGTTTCTTCCATTGCCTCTTTATAGGTCTTCAGAGCTTGAACCGTTTTATTTATTTCTTCCATTTGGTTATTTGCATTTTCCTTAAATTTTTCCAGTTCCACTCTATGTGCTTCTTTTATGTCTCTCACCTGTTTGGCTGCGTCTTCCTGTATTTGATTACGAATTTTATTTGTTTCCTCCATTAATATGCTCCTTATTAAGGATTTGAGGTCATTTTCTTGTATTTCCGTTGTATTTGAGCTCTTTGGGTTGTTTTCTTTGGGATAGCTGGAAACTGGAGACGTCATGTTGTTTTGGGGTTTTTTGCGTATGCTTTTACGCTGTCCTTTAGACATCTTGCCGGCTTTGTTTTCGTTGGATAGATTCCCGAGTTGGATGGAGGGAGTTTGATGATAGGTTCACTTGTTTTCTCACGGTTTCCGTAGGTTGGAAGCTCTTATGTTTCACTGTTGTGGATGGCAGGAGGTTTGCCCTGGCGTTTTGGGCTCTCACAGCCAGTGATCCTCAGCTCTCCTGTGCTGTGGGTCCTGCAATCGTTCTGAGTCTCTGCATGAGCGTTGGGTCAGGCCAAGGTATCCACAGCCTTCTGGGTTCCCTGCCAAGACCAGCCAGGGACACTAGTCCCAAACCACTGTCCGAGCTTAGCTAGTATCTCAGGGCCTGAACCGTCTGCCAAGCTTAGCTAGGAATTCTGGGCTCAAAATGCCCACAGGGTCCAGCCAGAATTTTCGGGCTAGGACTGCGTTTGGTATTTGGCCAAACTGCTTGCTGTGGTCAGTTATTGACTCATGCCTGAAACATCCGCGCAGCTCAGCCAGGAATTCTGGATTCAAACTGCACACTGTGTCCAACCAGAGTCTTAGAGCCGGGACTGTGCTAAAGGCTCTACTAGAGACTCTGGGCCCAATCTGTCTGCCAAGCACGGTTAGGGACTGTGGCCCTAAGCTGCACGCCGAGCTCCACCTGAGTCTCTGGGGCAGAATTGTGCACCGAGCTCAGCCAGGGACTATGGAACCACACTGCACGCTGAATTCAGCCCGGGCATCCAGGCCTATACTGCATGCATAGTCCAGCCAGAGTCTTGTGGCCGCCGAGCCTCTGTGCCCAGCTCAGAAAGAATCTCTGGGCCTAATCCGCCCGGCAAGTCCAGCTAGGGCCTCTGGGCTGAATCTGTGTGCTGACCTCAGCCTGCGTCAGCGCCCTAAAACTGCCCTCTGAGGAGAGCTAATGTCTTGAGCAGAACTGCGCGTTGATGTGCGCTAGCGCCTCCGGTGGGACTGAGCGCTCCGCCCAGCCTGCGTCACAGCAGGTGAACTGGCTGTGCTGAGAAGCCTCCTAGGGTAGAACTGAGCGCTCCGCCCAGCCTGCGTCACAGTGGGTGAACTGCGGATGCGCTGAGGTGGTGCCTTCGGTGGACCTGAGCGCTCTGCCCAGCCTGCGCCACAGCAGGTAAACTGCGGCTGCGCGGAGAAGGGCCAAGGGTGGAACTGAGCGCTCCGCCCAGCCTGCGTCACAGCAGGTAAACTGCGGCTGTGCGGAGAAGGGCCTAGGGTGGAACTGAGCGCTCCGCCCAGCCTGCGTCACAGCAGGGGAGCCGTGGCTCCACTAAGCTGTTGCCTTGGGCAGAATTGCCCGCTGCGCTGAGTCAGTGTCTCCTGCGCCCTGAGCTGTACCCGGGACTCTGGGGCTGAACTGTCTGCCATGTCCAGCTTGGGTCACAAAGCACCATGCTACCCAAATCCTGTCCAGTGTCCCCTCTCCCACAGCAACTCCCACCAGCCACCACACTAACCGCCTCCACTGGATGGCTCTGACCTGCAAACCTCAGTCGCTGCTGCTGGTGTTGCTGACGCTGCCCGTGCCGCCGCTGCTCTGATCCGAGAAAATCCGCACTCCTCCCATGTGTAGGGGCACGCAGGTCCTCCGCACCCTGGTCCTTCTGAACCGTGGAGCACGCCTGCAGCCGTGGTGTCGGGATCCTGGTGTTCCTGGCTCAGAAATCTGTGCAATTACCCGAACTGTTAACTGGAGCTTCCAAACACGGTCCACACTGCTCGCCGCCATCTTGGATCCCTGGGCTCTATTCTTATTTAAAACCCCTGTAAGCTGCCTTTCACAAGATTCCATGTGAGAAATTACTATCTTAAGCAGTTATGACCAGAGAAACTTCTCTCAACATGACACTGTGGAATTACTTGGGATTGAGAGTTGTACAAGATTCACACTTTAATGCAATGAAACACAGGTCTAGTGGAACCAGCATGACCAAAAATCTCACTGAAAATACATAGTGAAAATTAATGCTTCATTCATATAGCATTAGAAGCATATTGCACAATTGATTTGGGCTTCATGAAAATAAGGTCTGTTACATAGGAGGAAATGAAGGGGACCATAGGCAGCTTCCCTCATTTTCCTACTTTTCATATGTAGACTTCTGGTCCCCTACTTTTTCACACTCGTATTTAGCATGAGAACAACTGGTACTGTAATATTGTTTTCAGTGTACACTTGGTCAAAATTTAACTACTCCATAAAGACTTGCACATCCATATCATAGTCACTAGTCCTAAAATCCCTATAGCATTCAAAGCCAGAAGGAATCCAGATCTTGTGCTAGTATAATCAGACTTGCCTAATTCAAGCCCTGATAATAAAACCATAGAAGCACACTGTGTGCATCAGCAAGATAATTTTGTGTCAGGGTAGTGTTTTCCACGGAAAATTTAGTTGGTCTTAAACAAGGTATACCCTGTGTTGTGCCAACCACACAAGTTAGCTACCTAGCATAAGCCTATGGAGTTGTAATTAACTACCTTTTTCAATTTTAACCAGAGGATGTTCTAAAACCTATACAGTGTGCAATGGTCTGATGGTTGAAGTTTGTATAGGATTCTCATTTCCATGGTCCTGTGATACAGCTCTTGTGGAATTGGAAGCTTATCAATGCTCAGGGACTATACATGTATAAAGATGAATAGAACAGCATATTTAGCAGGAAGAGAGGCCAAATCCACAGATTATAAAAAGAGGCAGTTCCTCAGTCCTGTTACTATGCAGTTGTAAAATCCTAACATGAAAATTGTTGAAAGAACTCCTGCTGACATCTCTAATTCAAGCTCAAGATTGAACCACAATTCAGTGAGTCTTCCTTCCTGATACTGATGCTCATGGTCTCACATAATGTAGGAGACAGATATATGAAGTAGAACAGCTTCCAGAGTCCAATAAAACACTTACTTCATCAACAAATGCCTACTCTAATCAAGGGCTTAAAACTTTGTTGAAAATTGGTACCTAGTGGAAAATACATCCTGTTGAAGCTCCATCTAAGAACTTGAGTTTCTCAAACTAATGTTAAAATTCTCAGGGGCAAAGAAATCCTCCATGAAACATTAAACAGTTTACCTATAACCTCATCTTGTTTCATCAACTACCGTATCATGGGAGGTAGTTCCAGAGTCAGTCTACATTCTGAGGCATTGATTATGGCTTACAAATCAACATTTAATCATCTATGACTATGTTTTAGGAGCACTTTTTATCTGTGCTTGGGTTGAACAAATGTCTCATATGAACTTAGGTCATTTGTGATTGACTTATCTTACAGAATATGAAATATTTGTACACACATAGGAATATTAATTCATCTGTTTTAATCACATTTATACCTTGATATGTTTGAAGTTATATATAAACGTTACAAAATTTAGTTCATTGGATCATTTAAAGTAAATACAGCTTGTTAATTTGTAATATCGATGAATCACCCATTAATGAATCCATTCATAATATACTACACATATTTAAATGACCTATACCATAATATTTCAGTAGTTTTTTGTATAGACATTAAGATAACATTATAGAGGTAGTTTTTGGTTTACATTTTATCAATAGAATCCCCAGAGTAAACATCCATTGTGTCCCAATTACATAGAATCACACTTAGCCTTGTTAAGAGGCAGAAATATTATGTATAACTATGGAGGAGGCATATTTGCCTCATCTTGGTAGCTACAGCTTCTTTATAGGAGCAATATATTAGACCAAACTCCTATAAAGGATAATGTGACGATGGAAAATATTTCACATACTCTATCACCATAAACATATTGACCAGAGAAAGATTTGTCCTCTTAAAGCCTTAATCCCATCTTCCCACAATGGATCCAAATGGCAATGCCTTTTCCCACAGAACACATACCCTCAGGTCTTAATATACTCCGTGTTTCCTCTGTTCCTCAGATATTCTCTTCCTAATGATTGTCTTGTAATTTTTCGACATGGATCAAATTTGGGGTTTTTTGGTGAGATATTTTTGTTGGCATTATGAACTGTGGAATTAATGATATGAACAACAACATCACAGCATGTAGTGAATATTAATAACAGCAATGCAGAATTAATAGAACAGAGGTGTAATATATTTATTAATAATCATGACAATTAAGGGATTAGCTTCAGATTTAAAAGTATCTATAATGTATAATCCATG